>JAHIAM010005314.1:0-98577 GCA_021605205.1 Aegilops longissima
ACATGGCAATATCCAGTCTATTTTTCTATGATGAAGGTGTTGGAAATATGCCCTAGAGGCAATAATAAATTAGTTATTATTATATTTCCTTGTTCATGATAATCGTTTATTATCCATGCTATAATTGTATTGATAGGAAACTCAGATACATGTGTGGATACATAGACAACACCATGTCCCTAGTAAGCCTCTAGTTGACTAGCTCGTTAATCAACAGATGGTTACGGTTTCTGACCATGGACATTGGATGTCGTTGATAACGGATCACATCATTTGAAGAATGATGTGATGGACAAGACAATCCTAAGCCTAGCACAAAGATCGTGTAGTTAGTATGCTAAAGCTTTTCTAATGTCAAGTATCTTTCCTTAGACCATGAGATTGTGCAACTCCGGATACCGTAGGAATGCTTTGGGTGTACCAAACGTCCACAACGTGGCTGGGTGGCTATAAAGGTGCACTACACGTATCTCCGAAAGTGTCTGTTGGGTTGGCACGAATCGAGGCTGGGATTTGTCACTCCGTGTAAGCGGAGAGGTATCTCTGGGCCCACTCGGTAGGACATCATCATAATGTGCACAATGTGACCAAGAGGTTGATCACGGGATGATGTGTTACGGAGCGAGTAAAGAGACTTGCCGTAACGAGATTGAACAAGGTATCGGCATACCGGCGATCGAATCTCGGGCAAGTACAATACCGCTAGACAAAGGGAATTGTATACGGATCGATTGAGTCCTTGATATCGTGATTCATCCGATGAGATCATCGTGGAACATGTAGGAGCCAACATGGGTATCCAGATCCGCTGTTGGTTATTGGCCGAGAGTTGTCTCGGTCATGTCTCGTGTCTCCCGAACCCGTAGGGTCTACACATAAGGTTCGATGGCGCTAGGGTTATAAAGGAAGTTTGTATGTGGTTACCGAATGTTGTTAGAGTCCGGATGAGATCCCGGACGTCACGAGGAGTTCGGAATGGTCCGGAGGTAAAGATTTATATATGGGAAGTCCTATTTTGGCCACCGGAAAATGTTGGGATTTTTCGGTATTGTACCGGAAAGGTTCTAGAAGGTTCAGTGGGGCCCACCTGCATGGGGGACCCACATGAACGTGGTAGTAGTGGGGCAAGGCCCCACACCCCTGGTCAAGCGCACCAAGATCCCCCTTAGAAGGAATAAGATCATATCCCGAGGGATAAGATCAAGATCCCTAAAAAGGGGATAACAATCGAGTGGGGAAGGAAATGATGTGATTTCTTTCCTCCCACCTTTGCCAACGCCCCAATGGACTTGGAGGGCAAGAAACCAGCCCCTCCACCCCTATATATAGTGGGGAGGCACATGGGAGCTTCACCTTTGCCCTGGCGCAGCCCTCCCCTCTCCCAAGTCCTCCTCCTCTCCATGGTGCTTGGCAAAGCCTGCAGATTGCCACGCTCCTCCATCACCACCACACCGCCGTGCTGCTCTGGATGGAGTCTTCCTCAACCTCTCCCTCTCTCCTTGCTGGATCAAGGCATGGGAGGCGTCACCGGGCTGTACGTGTGTTGAGCAGCGGAGGTGCCGTCCGTTCGACACTAGGATCTCCGTAATTTGGATCATGACGAGTACGACTCCTTCAACCCCGTTCTCTTGAGCGCTTCCGCTTAGCGATCTACAAGGGTATGTAGATGCACTCTCCTTCCCTCGTTGCTAGTTTCTCCATAGATAGATCTTGGTGACACGTGGGAAAATTTTGAATTTCTGCCTCGTTCCCCAACAGTGGCATCATGAGCTAGGTCTATTGCGTAGATTCTTTGCACGAGTAGAACACAAAGTAGTTGTGGGCGTTGATTTTGTTCAATATGCTTACCGTTACTAGTCCAATCTAGTTTCGACGGTATTGTGGGATGAAGCGGCCCGGACCGACCTTACACGTACACTTACGTGAGACAGGTTCCACCGGTGACATGCACTTGGTGCATAAGGTGGCCAGCGGTGCCGATCTCCCACTTTAGTCGGAACGGATTCGATGAAAAGGGTCCTTATGAAGGGTAAATAGCAATTGGCATATCACGTTGTGGTTTTGTGTAGGTAAGAAACGTTCTTGCTAGAACCCATAGCAGCCACGTAAAACATGCAAACAACAATTAGAGGCGTCTAACTTGTTTTTGCAGGGTATGCTATGTGATGTGATATGGCCAAGAAGAATGTGATGAATGATATGTGATGTATGAGATTGATCATGTTCTTGTAATAGGAATCACGACTTGCATGTCGATGAGTATGACAACCGGCAGGAGCCATAGGAGTTGTCTTTATTTATTGTATGACCTGCGTGTCATTGAACAACGCCATGTAATTACTTTACTTTATTGCTAACGGTAGCCATAGTAGTAGAAGTAATAAGTTGGCGAGACAACTTCATGGAGACACGATGATGGAGATCATGATGATGGAGATCATGGTGTCATGCGGTGACGATGATGATCGTGGAGCCCGAAGATGGAGATCAAAGGAGCAAAATGATATTGGCCATATCATGTCACTATTTGATTGCATGTGATGTTTATCATGTTTATGCATCTTATTTGCTTAGTACGACGGTAGTAAATAAGATGATCCTCATTAAAATTTCAAGAAAGTGTTCCCCTAACTGTGCACCGTTGCGAAAGTTAAATCGTCGCTTCAAGCACCACGTGATGATCGGGTGTGATAGATTCTTACGTTCACATACAACAGGTGTAAGCCAGATTTACACACGCGAAACACTTAGGTTAACTTGACGAGCCTAGCATGTACAGACATGGCCTCGGAACATAAGAGACCGAAAGGTCGAGCATGAGTCGTATGGAGGATACGATCAACATGAAGATGTTCACCGATGATGACTAGTCCGTCTCACGTGATGATCGGGCACGGCCTAGTTGACTCGGATCATGTAATCACTTAGATGACTAGAGGGATGTCTATCTGAGTGGGAGTTCGTGAGATGAACTTAATTATCCTGAACATAGTCAAAAGATCTTTGCAAATTATGTCGTAAGCTCGCGCTTTAGTTCCACTGTTTAGATATGTTCCTAGAGAAAATATAGTTGAAAGTTGACGATGGCGATTATGCGGACAGAAAAAGCTTATGTCCTTAATGCACGCTCGGTGTGCTGAACCCCAAATATCGCTGTGGATGTTGCGAACATCGGACATACGTTTTGATAACTACGTGATAGTTCAGTTAAGCGGTTTAGAGTTGAGGCACCAAAGGCGTTTTCAAACGTCACGGAACATATGAGATGTTTGAGGGCTGAAATTGGGATTTCAGGCTCGTGCCCACGTCAAGAGGTATAAGACCTCCGGCGATTTTCTTAGCCTGCAAACTAAGGAGAAAAGCTCAATCATTGAGCTTGTGCTCAGATTGTCTGAGTGCAACAATCACTTGAATCAAGTGGGAGTTGATCTTCCGAGATAGTGATGTTTCTCCAAAGTCATTGCCACCAAGCTGCTAGAGCTTCGTGATGAACTATAACAAATCAAGGATAAATATGATGATCCTTGAGATATTCGCGATGTTTGACACATGAAAGTAGGAATCAAAAGGAGCATCAATTGTTGATGGTTGGTGAAACCACTAGTTTCAAGAAGGGCAAGGGCAAGAAGGGATACTTCATGAAACAGCAAATCAGCTGCTGCTCTAATGAAGAAACCCAAGGTTGAACCCAAACCCGAGACTAAGTGCTACGTAATAAAGGGAACAGCCTTTGGAGCAGAATTACCCTAGATACTTGGTAGATGAGAAGGCTGGCAAGGTCGATAGAAGTATATTGGATATACATTAAGTTATTGTGTACTTTACTAGTACTCCTAGTAGCACCAGGGTATTAGATACGGTTCGGTTGCTAAGTGTTAGTAACTCGAAATAAAAGGCTACGGAAGAAACGGAGACTAGCTAAAGGTGAGCTGATGATATGTGTTGGAAGTGTTTCCAAGTTTGATGTGATCAAACATCGCACGCTCCCTCTACCATCAAGATTGATATTAAACCAGAATAATTGTCATTTGGTGTTTGCGTTGAGCATAGACATGATTGGATTATGTCTATCGCAATACGTTTATTCATTTAGGGAGAATAATGGTTAATCTATTTATTTGAATAATACCTTCAATGGTCTTGCACCTAAAGGAATGGTTTATTGAATCTCGATCATAGTAATACACATTTTCATGCCAAAAGATATAAGATAGTAATGATGGTACCACTTACTTGTGGCAATTGCCATGTAAGTCATATTGGTATAAAAGCATGAAGAAGCTCCATGTTGATGGATCTTTGGACTCACTCGTTTTGAAAAGTTTGAGACATGCGAACCATGTCTATTGGTGTATACGCATGAAGAAACTCCATGCAGATGGATCATTTGGACTCACTTGATTTTGAATCACTTGAGATATGCAAATCATACCACATGGGCAAAATGAGTGAAAAGCCTCGGTTTGAGAAGATGGAACAAGATAGCAACTTGTTGGAAGTAACACATTTTGATGTGTGCAGTCCAATGAGTGTTGAGGCATCAGATGAATATCGGTATGTTCTTACTTCACGGATGATTTGAGTAGCTACTGAGTGTATTTACTTGATGAAACACAATTCTGAATTATTGAATGGTTCAAGTAATTTCAGAGTGAATTTGAAGATCATCGTGACAAGAGGATAAAATGTCTATGATATGATCATAGAGATGAGTATCTGAGTTCTGAGTTTTGCACATAATTAAGACATTGTGGAAATTGTTTCACAATAAATACCGCCTGGAACACCATAGTGTGATGGTGTGTCCAAACATCATAGTTGCACCCTATTGGATATGATGCGTACCATGATGTCTCTTATCGGATTACCTATTGTTCATGGGTTAGGCATTAGAGACAATCACACTCACTTTAATAGGGCACCACGTAATTCCGTCGAGACGACACCGTTTGAACTATGGTTTGGGGAAACCTAAATTGTCGTTTCTTAAAAGTTTGGGGCTGCGACGCTTATGTGAAAAAGTTTCAGGTTGATAAGCTCGAACCCAAAGTGGATAAAATGCTTCTTCATAGGACACCCAAAACAGTTGGGTATACCTCCGATCTCGATTAGGAAGCAAAAGGATTGTTTCTAGAATTAGGTCCTTTCCGAGAAAAGTTTCTCTCGAAAGAATTGAGTGGGAGGATGGTGGAGACTTGATGAGGTTATTGAACCGTCACTTCAACAAGTGTGTAGCAGGGCACATGAAGTTGTTCCTGTGGCGCCTACACCAATTGAAGTAGAAGCTTATGATAGTGATCATAAAGTTTTGGATCAAGTCACTACCGTACCTCATAGGGTGACAAGGATGCGTACTACTTCTGAGTGGTACAGTAATCCTGTCTTGAAGGTCATGTTGCTAGACAACAATGAACCTACGAGCTATGAAGAAGCGATGGTGGGCCCGGATTCCGACGAATGGCTCAAGGCCATAACATCCGAGAGACGATCCATGACTTTGGAAGAAATACTTGATGGTCGTAAGGCGTTGGGTAAAGATGGATTTTAAAAGGAAGATAGACAATGATGGTAAGTATCACCATTAAGAAAGCTCGACTTGTCGTTAAAGATGTTTTTCGACAAGTTCAAGGAGTTGACTACGGTGAGGCTTTATCACCGTAGCGATGCTAAGAGTCTGTTGGAATTGGATTAGCAATTACTGCATGATTGATGAAATCTTGCGATAGGATGTCAAAACATTGTTTCCTCGATGTTATACTTGAGGAAAGGTTGTATGTGATACAACCGAAGGTTTTGTCGATCTGAAAGATGCTAACAAGTATGCAAAGCTCCAGCAATCCTTCTAAGGACTGGAGTAAGCATCTCGGAGTTGGAATGTACGCTTTGATGAGATGATCAAAGATTTTGGGTTTATACAAAGTTTGTGAGAAACTTGTATTTCCAAAGAAGTGAGTGGGAGCACTATAGAATTTCTGATAAGTATATGTGAATGACATATTGTTGATTGGAAATGATGTAGAATTTCTGGAAAGCATATAGGGTTATTTGAAAAGTGTTTTTCAATAGAAAACCTGAATTAAGCTGCTTGAACATTGAGCATCAAGATCTATGAGGATAGATAAAAAACGCTAAATGGTACTTTCAAATGAGCACATACCTTGACATGATCTTGAAGGTGTTCAAGATGGATCAGTCAAAGAAGGAGTTCTTGCCTGAGTTGTAAGGTATGAAGTTAAGAGTTAAAGCTCGACCACGGCAGAAGAGAGAGAAAGGACGAAGGTCGTCCCCTATGCTTCAGACATAGGCTCTGTAGTATGCTATCTTGTGTACCGCCTTTGGAAGTGTGCCTTGCCATGAGTGCGCACGGGTACAAGAGTGATCCAGAATGGATCATTGGACAGCAGTCAAAATTGTCCTTGGAGTAAATAAGGACATGTTTCTCGATTATGGAGGTGATAAAGAGTTCGGCGTAAAGGGTTACGTCGATGCAAGCTTTAACACCTATCCGAGTGACCCTGAGTAGCAAACCAGATACGTATAGTGGAGCAACCATTTGGAATAGCTCCAAGTGGAGCGTGGAAGCAGTATTTACAATATGACATAGAGATTTGCGAATTACATACGGATCTGAATGTTGCAGACCCGTTGACTAAAACCTCTCTCACAAGCAAAACATGATCAAACCCCAGAACTCATTGAGTCTTAATCACATGATGATGTGAACTAGTTTAGTGACACTAGTAAACTCTTGGATGTTGGTCACATGGAGATGTGACCTATGAGTGTTGATCACATAGCGATGTGAACTAGATTATTGACTCTAGTGCAAGTGGGAGACTGTTGGAAATATGCCCTAGAGGCAATAATAAATTGGTTATTATTATATTTCCTTGTTCATGATAATCGTTTATTATCCATGCTATAATTGTATTGATAGGAAACTCAGATACATGTGTGGATACATAGACAACACCATGTCCCTAGTAAGCCTCTAGTTGACTAGCTCGTTAATCAGCAGATGGTTACGGTTTCCGACCATGGACATTGGATGTCGTTGATAACGGATCACATCATTTGGAGAATGATGTGATGGACAAGACAATCCTAAGCCTAGCACAAAGATCGTGTAGTTAGTATGCTAAAGCTTTTCTAATGTCAAGTATCTTTTCCTTAGACCATGAGATTGTGCAACTCCGGATACCGTAGGAATGCTTTGGGTGTACCAAGCGTCACTGGCGTAACTGGGTGGCTATAAAGGTGCACTACTGGTATCTCCGAAAGTGTCATTGGGTTGGCACGAATCGAGGCTGGATTTGTCACTCCGTGTAAGCGGAGAGGTATATCTGGGCCCACTCGGTAGGACATCATCATAATGTGCACAATGTGACCAAGAGGTTGATCACGGGATGATGTGCTACGGAACGAGTAAAGAGACTTGCCGGTAACGAGATTGAACAAGGTATCGGCATACCGACGATCGAATCTCGGGCAAGTACAATGCCGCTAGACAAAGGGAATTGTATACGGGATCGATTGAGTCCTTGACATCGTGGTTCATCCGATGAGATCATCGTGGAACATGTGGGAGCCAACATGGGTATCCAGATCCCGCTGTTGGTTATTGGCCAGAGAGTTGTCTCGGTCATGTCTACGTGTCTCCCGAACCCGTAGGGTCTACACATAAGGTTCGATGGCGCTAGGGTTATAAAGGAAGTTTGTATGTGGTTACCGAATGTTGTTGAGTCCGGATGAGATCCCGGACGTCACGAGGAGTTCGGAATGGTCCGGAGGTAAAGATTTATATATGGGAAGTCCTATTTTGGCCACCGGAAAATGTTCGGGATTTTTCGGTATTGTACCGGGAAGGTTCTAGAAGGTTCCGAAGTGGGGCCCACCTGCATGGGGGGACCCACATGAACGTGGGTAGTGGGGGCAAGGCCCCACACCCCTGGTCAAGCGCACCAAGATCCCCCTTAGAAGGAATAAGATCATATCCCGAAGGGATAAGATCAAGATCCCTAAAAAAGGGGGATAACAATCGGTGGGGAAGGAAATGATGTGATTTCTTTCCTCCCACCTTTGCCAACGCCCCAATGGACTTGGAGGGCAAGAAACCAGCCCCCTCCACCCCTATATATAGTGGGGAGGCACATGGGAGCTTCACCTTTGCCTGGCGCAGCCTCCCCTCTCCCAAGTCCTCCTCCTCTCCCGCGGTGCTTGGCGAAGCCCTGCAGGATTGCCACGCTCCTCCATCACCACCACACCGTCGTGCTGCTGCTAGATGGAGTCTTCCTCAACCTCTCCCTCTCTCCTTGCTGGATCAAGGCATGGGAGATGTCACCGGGCTGTACGTGTGTTGAACGCGGAGGTGCCGTCCGTTCGGCACTAGGATCTCCGGTAATTTGGATCATGACGAGTACGACTCCTTCAACCCCGTTCTCTTGAACGCTTCCGCTTAGCGATATACAAGGGTATGTAGATGCACTCTCCTTCCCCTCGTTGCTAGTTTCTCCATAGATAGATCTTGGTGACACGTAGGAAAATTTTGAATTTCTGCTACGTTCCCCAACAGAAGGCACACATGAAGTCCTGTGCAATGGTTATCCCCCTTGTGCTTCAAAGATTCATATTTTGTTTCTTCAAATGTGTTGTGCGCTTGTTTGATGAGGTAAAACAAAGTAAAAAATTGAAAATGTCATTAAAGACACTTGGAAGTACAAATGTAAAAAATAAAGAAGTTCTTATTCTCGCCAGGTAGGAAGTTTTGGAGAAGAAAACATAAGTTTTTAAAAGAAGAAATGGTAAAAATGTAAGTCCGTTCAACTATATAAACCATAAAGGTACGATGGTGATGACATTGACAGTAAGGATAAGGATGAGAAAGAAAATTAAAAACTAAAACTAAAAGAACATCGAGTGATTACTTTTTGAGAAGTACAAACTCTCTAGTACCATAAATACCATAAATTAAAAATTAAGAATTGCCTCAGTTCTGACTCAAGGGGACAAATTTGCAAAATAAATCATAGCAGTAAAGGTTCGAAGGAAAAAAGCAACTTAACAAATGGAAAAAACGACAATGGATTTATATTGTGTTAATCACCGGTGCGCTCTTGTTTGTCAGTTCATGTGTGCTCTTGTTATAAAGTCGTGTGCCAGCTTGTTAACAATTTTGTGTGTGTGTGAGTTGGTAAACCAAGTGTAGCTGTTGCAAAAAAGGCATGGGATGTGCTGCCCTCAATTCTCTCTCGACAAATCCAGCAGTGCAGGTTCTGTGGTGCGCCAAGTATTGCCGGCGGCGATGCTTGCATCATGGCCCGTTGAGGAGATGCAATTTTCCTGGTTTTCATATACAACATGGATTTTAGTTCAGCTACAGAAACCACGCAGGTTCAGTGATGATGATACCATAAGTTCGGATAAGAAAACAAATAAGAATTAAAACAGAAAATTTTAAATTCTACAAGTTCAAGTGCTCATCGACACACGATAATTCAAGTTGGTAAAAGTTTAAAATGGTAAAAGGTTCAAGTTGCAAAACAAGAGAAATCTAGAACATTCGTTGAAAAAAAAATTGACTTAAAAAAAATAAACACGCAAATTTTTTTTTGGCAAAAATATAACATTCAGTTCAACAATAAAAACCATGAAAGTTCGGGGCTAGGATACAATAAACCGTTGAAAAGTTACGAGAAAAATATTACCCAAAAAACAGAGCAAAGTCCAGTTAGTGAAAACACGCTCAGTACAAACCCGTGCAAGCATCAGTACAAGTACCCTTTTCCGGATCCATTCAAAATTACTCTACAAAATATAGCTCTGTACAAACACACACATATATCAGTACGACTACTCTGTTTTTCAGACGAGAAAACAGCAGGATCCGTCATGCCGTATTCAAAATTACTCTTAAACAGGTGCGAAGTAGAGAAAACGTTCAACATGACTAAGTTTCGCATTTTCGATAGCTAGCTATCCAACGATATATTATTTGCCCCATTTTGATAAACTTTAAAAAAAAACCGCGTTCAAAACCAATTTTAACCGTATTTGAATTCGTATTTAAACCGTAAGGAATTAGAAAAAAACTTTCTATACTCAAAAGTTGCGCATTTTCCATAGCTTTCCAACGCCATATCATTTGCATCAATCTGACAAAAACCGTTTGCCAAAAACAGTGAAAAAACATTTCGCCCAGAATTTCACCGTTTTTCAAATTACTTTTAGATCATATAGAATTTGAAAAAATAGTAGATATATGGAAGATGCGGATTTTCACAAGCTTTCCAACGCCATCTCATTTGCTCAACCGACAAACCGTTTGAAAATTAAGTCCAAAATACGATTCGCGTTTTCGGTTTTGAAAAAAACGGTTTTTTCAAAACTGCCTAAATCATAACTTTTTTGCAAAAACAAATTATAAGATTGTAATGTGGATGGCAAGAGCTTTCCAACGATATATTACACGCCCCATTTGGACAAGAAAATTGCAAAAAATAATTGAACTAAAAAAGACGATTTTTAACAACAACAGAAAGCATGAGTTCAACCTCTCGATTTTCATCAGTTCAACCGCTTGAATTCATCAGTTCAAATAGGGTAACAGAATAATATACTGTTACGCGTAACAGAATAGCCCAGATGTGTGTGTGTATATATATATATCTGTGTGTGTGTGTGTGTGTGTGTGTGTGTGTGTATGTATACAGCCGGTCTATTCTGCTAATATTAGCAGAATAGTTATTGTGATAACACTTCCACACTGCACTCTGAACAGAAGCGAACTGCATCGTCTTTACGTTGGTCACTGCAATGCTTCACGGGAGAACTGCTTCATTTTCTAGTGTCCCGCCCACGTTTTCTGTGTGGAATCGGGTGTTGTGGGATAATTCAGTTTGTCTCTGTATCTCATTTTACCTTTATTCTTTCTAATTTACAGGAAATTTGGCGGACGAGCTTTCTCTGTTCGTTCGTGTTCGCTTCAGATGCGATTTTTTTGTGCTCGGATTTTGTTTTTTAGTAGGAATTCTTTGATTGCGTTCTTTTTAATCGGTCCGTTCACTCTATAATTTGTGAATTTTTAGGAGTTAGTTTTTAATTCCTGTTAATTTGATTGTGCGGGCGGGTGAGCTTCGTCCGCTCCTTTGTTCTTGTTGATTTTTTGGATTTTGCGCGTCCATGCGTGTTTGAATATTGTAATTACTGTTGGTATAGGTTTGAATTCATTGTATCGCGGGTTTAATTGTCATTTTTTGAATTGCATTTTTGAAATGAAAGCTGGTGATATTCGTCCAGTTGCCGTGACTTCCATGTAATTTTTTGCAGGGGTATTTTTTGATAGTTTAGTGGTTGGACAATTTTTAGGCGAGTAATGGAAGTGCAAGTGAAATTGACACCTCTGTTAGTCTACCACATGTCTGGAGTTCTCGTGCTTTAATTTTATTTGTTGTAGTTGTGGCATATGTTGTAGTGCACTGCATTTTCGTTAGTAGTGTACTTCGTTGTAGCTGCATTACAGTGGTTATGGCAGCTTATGAGATTTCTGTTTTCTTAAACTGAATTCTGTGTTCTAGAGGACTGCATAATATGGACTTCCGTACTGCATTAGCATTTGTGGTTAATGTTCTATTCTGCTATTAGAATGGATGGTCCATTATATGCTTGTGTTAGCTGAATAGTTATTATAAGGTTTTTTTTGAACTGCATACTATGATAATTGTTTTTGAACATCATATGTTAACTGCAAAGTTTCGACCATTCGCATTTCCTTATTACTTTTCAGAGGACTACTTTTATTATTATTAGTACCACACTATGTGTTAGAGAGAACTGCATTACTGCCAATAGCAACTTGTCTAAAAAGGATGATAAAATGATGCAGTTGAGGTTGTATACTTTAAATAGGCATCGTTCAAAGTGTCCGATGGACATAATTTTAAAAGCATACAACATAAGCAAAGCATTAGAAATATTGTTTGCTTCATATTAGACAGCCTAGAGTGCAAATATTATAAACTTGAGGGAGTCTTCTTCTTTGTAGAAAAACACCATGGCCACTTCTCCGACCTCAAAGCCATTCTGCGATGTTTGTCATGTTTACATCTTATTTGCTTAGAATGATGGTAGCATAAATAAGATGATACCTCATTAAAATTTCAAGAAAGTGTTCCCCCTAACTGTGCACCGTTGCGAAAGTTTGTTGTTTCGAAGCACCACGTGATGATCGGGTGTGATAGATTCTAACATTTGCATACAATGGTTGTAAGCCAGATTTACACATGCAAAACACTTAGGTTGACTGGACGAGCCTAGCATGTACAGACATGGCCTCGGAACACAAGAGATCGAAAGGTCGAACATGAGTCGTATAGTAGATACGATCAGCATGAAGATGTTCACCGATGATGACTAGTCCGTCTCACGTGATGATCGGACACGACCTAGTTGACTCGGATCATGTATCACTTAGATGACTAGAGGGATGTCTATCTGAGTGGGAGTTCATTAAATAATTTGATTAGATGAACTTAATTACCATGAACATAGTCTAAAATCTTTGCAATATGTCTTGTAGATCAAATGGCCCATGCTGATGTTGCCCTCAACTTCAACGCGTTCCTAGAGAAAACCAAGGTGAAAGACGATGGTAGCAACTATACGGACTGGGTCCGGAACTTGAGGATCATCCTCATAGCTGCCAAGAAAGCATATGTCCTAGAAGTAACGCTAGGTGAAGCACCCATTTCCCAGCAACTCAAGACGTTATGAACGCCTGGCAGTCGCGTAGTGATGATTACTCCCTGGTTCAGTGCGGCATGCTTTACAGCTTAGAACCGGGGCTCCAAAAGCGTTTTGAGCAGCACAGAGCATATGAGATGTTCCAAGAGCTGAAAATGGGTTTCCAAGCTCATGCCCGGGTCGAGAGATATGAAGTCTCTGACAAGTTCTACAGTTGTAAGATGGAGGAAAACAGTTATATCAGTGAGCATATACTCAATATGTCCGGGTTGCACAACCATTTGTCTCAGTTGGGAGTTAATCTCCCAGATGACTCGGTCATTGACAGGATCCTCCAGTCGCTCCCACCTAGCTACAAGAGCTTTGTGATGAACTACAATATGCAGGGGATGGAGAAATCCATTCCTGAGCTATATTCAATGCTGAAATCAGCAAAGGTGGAAATAAAAAAGGAACATCAAGTGTTGATGGTGAATAAGACCACTAGTTTAAAGAAAGGCAAGGGTAAAAAGAACTTCAAGAAGGACGGCAAGGGAGTTGCCGCGCCCGGTAAAACAGTTGCCGGGAGGAAGCCAAACAATGGACCCAAGCTCGAGACTCAGTGCTTTTATTGCAAGGGAAATGGCCACTAGAAGCGGAACTGCCCCAAGTACTTAGCGGACAAGAAGGCCGGCAACACCAAAGGTATATGTGATACACATGTTATTGATGTGTACCTTACCAGTACTCGTAGTAGCTCCTGGGTATTTGATACCGGTGCGGTTGCTCATATTTGTAACCCAAAACAGGAGCTGCGGAATAAGCGGAGACTAGCGAAGGATGAGGTGACGATGGGATCGCCGTCGGCACGCTACCTCTACATTTACCTACGAGATTAGTTTTAAACCTCAATAATTGTTATTTAGTGCAATCTTTGAGCATGAACATTGTATCTGGATCTCTTTTAATGCGAGATGGCTACTCATTTAAACCCGAGAATAATGGTTGTTCTATTTATATGAGAGATATGTTTTATGGTCATGCCCCGCTGGTCAATGGTTTATTCTTATTGAATCTCGAACGTGATGTTACACATATTCATAGCGTGAATACCAAAAGATGTAAGGTTAATAATGATAGTCCCACATACTTGTGGCACTGCCGCCTTGGTCACATTGGTGTCAAACGCATGAAGAAGCTCCATGCAGATGGACTTTTGGAGTCTCTTGATTATGAATCATTTGACACGTGCGAACCATGCCTCATGGGCAAGATGACCAAGACTCCGTTTTCCAGAACAATGGAGCGAGCAACCAACTTGTTGGAAGTAATACATACTGTCCAATGAGCGTTGAGGCTCGCGGTGGCTATCATTATGTTCTCACCCTCACTGATGACTTAAGTAGATATGGGTATGTCTACTTAATGAAACACAAGTCTGAGACCTTTGAAAAGTTCAAGGAATTTCAGAGTGAGGTGGGGAATCAACATGACAGGAAAATAAAGTTCTTACGATCAGATCATGGAGGAGAATATTTAAGTCACGAGTTTGCTACGCACTTCAGGAAATGTGGAATTGTTTCACAACTCACGCCGCCTGGAACACCTCAGGTTAATGGTGTGTCCGAACATCGTAATTGCACTCTATTGGATATGGTGTAGGCTATGATGTCTCTTACAGATTTACCGCTATCATTTTGGGGTTATGCTTTAGAGACAGCAACATTCACTTTAAATAGGGCACCGTCTAAATCCGTTGAGATGACACCGTATGAATTATGGTTTGGAAGAAACCTAAGCTGTCATTTCTAAAAGTTTGGGGATGCGATGCTTATGTCAAGAAACATCAACCTAAAAAGCTTTGGGTGTACCAAACGTCACAACGTGACTGGGTGCCTATAAAGGTACACTACAGGCATCTCCGAAAGTGTCTGTTGGGTTGGCACGAATCGAGACTGGGATTTGTCACTCCATATGACGGAGAAGTATCTCTGGGCCCACTCGGTAATGCATCATCATAATGAGCTCAATGTGGCTAAGAAGTTAGTCACGGAATCATGCATTACAGAACGAGTAAAGTGACTTTCCGGTAATGAGATTGAACGAGGTATTGGGATACCTACGATTGAATCTCGGGCAAGTAACATACCGATTGACAAAGGGAATTGTATACGGGATTGATTGAATCCCCGACATCATGGTTCATCCGATTAGATCATCGTGGAACATGTGGGAGTCAACATGGGTATCCAGATCCAGCTGTTGGTCATTGGCCGGAGAGCTGTCTCGGTCATGTCTGCATGATTCCCGAACCCGTAGGGTCTACACACTTAAGGTTCGATGACGCTAGAGTCGTTATTGGAAATAGTATGTGGTTACCAAAGGTTGTTCGGACTCCCGGATGAGATCCCAGACGTCACGAGGAGTTCCGGAATGGTCCGGAGGTAAAGATTTATATATGGGAAGTCCAGTTTCAGTCACCGGAATAATTTCGGGGGTTACCGGTATTGTACCGGGACCACCGAAAGGTGTCCGGGGGTCCACCGGGTGGGTCCACCTGCCACGGGGGACTCAATGGGCTGAAAAAGGGTGGGAACCAGCCCCCTAGTGGGCTGGTGGCGCCGCCAAGGGCCCAAGGCGCGTAGGGTTGAAAACCCTAGGGGGTGGTGGCTCCTCCGACCAACTTGGGGGGCAAGCTCCCCCCCTTTGGCCGCCCCCCTAGATGGGATCTAAGGGTGCCGGACCCCTCTCCCCTTCCCCTATAAATAGTGGGGGGGGGGGGGTGGGACGGCTGCCATGCCCTTCCCCTGGCGCAGCCCTCCCCCTCTCCAACACCACCTCCTCCTCCGTAGTGCTTGGCGAAGCCCTGCCGGAGAACTGCAAGCTCCACCACCACGCCGTTGTGCTGCCGGAGCTCTCCCTCAACTTCTCCTCTCCCCTTGCTGGATCAAGAAAGAGGAGACGTCCCCGGGCTGTACGTGTGTTGAACGTGGAGGCGCCGTCCATTCGGCGTTAGATCTGATCTTCCGCGATTTGAATCGCCGCGAGTGCGACTCCCTCATCCGCGTTCTAGTGACGCTTCCACTTAGTGATCTTCAAAGGTATGAAGATGCTCATCCTCTCTCTCTCTCTCTCTCTCTCTCTCTTGTTGCTAGAATCTCCATAGATTGATCTTGGTGATGCGTAGAAATTTTTGAATTATTGCTACATTCCCCAAAAGAATTCAGATACCAGTACGGGAAGCCTCTCGTCAAAGATGGAACTACTCTAACAACGATGATGTGAAGATCCTATGATTGGTACATGGAAACCTGTAGAAAGTCTGGGAAGAAAATCGATCCTTCGACGCTGAAAGTTAAAGAGGAGCACGACCTCGTTGGAATTGAGCTGTTGTCTGTTCCATTTGAGGAGTTCTTCCAGTTTTTCAATCAAAAAGCCCTCGATAAATTAACGGTCACTTGCTACTGTCTATAAGTACTACTTCTGTCATTAAGTCTCTATATATAGCTCAGCTCTTTCATTGCATGTATATATAATTATCCCCACTATATTATGCAGATTGAAGATCATCGAATGTAGAAAAGCTAAAATGTATGATATTGGGTTCATTAACACAAATCTCATAGATGTATATACGGTTACATTTCATGACAAAGAAACCGAGGACAACTTGCTACGATCATTGGTAATAAATCAAAACAAAGATACAATACTCTTTCCTTACAACTTCAAGTGAGTGTTACTGTCTTGTGCATATTCGGTTTCCCTTAATTATTACTCGAGGTTATAGTAATTAATGTAATTAATGAGTTATGCATGCGTGCGCAGGTTCCACTATATTCTCCTAGAGATTAAGCTTGAGCAGGGACTAGTAAACGTCTTAGACTCGAGACAAAAAGATCCCGAGGACTATGCAGACATGTCTAAAATGCTCGACAAGTAAGTTGAATCGATCATTATCGCACCATATCGGCAACTTTGTTCATTTCATGATATCAAGTAATTGTTTTCTTTGTCTCGCAGGGTTTGGAAAGTATTCACCGCACAAGTTTTGAGACTGCCGCGAGATCTGCGATCGAAATACCCGAAAGTAAGTACTACTACCTAGCTAGTTCCGGGCATCTCCCGTTGATTCTAGCTACTTTCATTAATGCCATTTATAATGCTTCGTTATCATTTTGATTGACCTCTATTTCTCGTAAAATGCTTGTGGCAGGAAGCCGGGAATAATTACTGTGAATACTACGTCTGCGAGTTCATCTACAACGCGGCGGCCAAGAATAGGCGGGGCTACTCTAAAAGACAATATGAAGTGCGTAAGCAAAAATATTCACACGTTTATTTTATTACCACCATTTCTGTTGAGTTTCATTCATATATATGTATTGACCCCCTTATTCAAATTAGATGTGGCAGATGCGGAATGAACTCCTACCACAAGATCGCATGCGAGCAATTCAAGAGGAATTAGCTGGATTCTTTCTTGACCACGTCATCAATAAAGCCGGAGAATATCAAGCATGTGGAAGTTGAGTTCATATGTTAGGATATTGTAAAAGATCTTACACATTGTATATATACGTAGCCAGTAGCGTCGGTAAGATATACGAAAACTTGTTGATCGACCAATCTCTTGGAGAAGGAGAGGTTGATCACTTCTCTCTGTATATGTTCATGAGGATCTTCTGTACTTAATGGTTTCCTTCATTTTCTTACTAGCTAGCTAGCGTGTCGAGTCTTTTCTATACGTATAGTACGTAGCGTCGACCAAGCACGGAGATAAGAGAGGACACTTCTCTCTATTAGCTAGCTAAAACAATATATGAAACCCCTAAATTAACCCTACAAAACCCCAAAAACCCCCAACCCCCCTTCAGAAAAAAAAATCAAAAACCCCAGCCCCTGAACTGCTGAAGCGTGGAAGCCTTTTGGTCCCAGTTGGTGGCACCAACAAGGACAAAAGATCCTCCTGCCTGGGCAAGCGGCAGCGGCCACGTGGAGCCCATCTGTCTCGGTTCCTGGGCGAACCGGAACTAAAGGTATAGAGTTTTAGTACCGACTCTTTAGTCCCGGTTCGGCAACTGGGACAAATGACCCTCACGAACCGGGACGAATAGGGCTTTTTCTACTAGTGGCCACGTTCATCTCTAGCCATTCTCCCCTCTGGCCAGGTGACTGTCACCGGTGACCATGGTCGCGCCGCAGCCGGTCCGGTCCACAAAATCCAGACGGAGACGCGTGTCGCTCCCATTGTTTTCTTGTTTGCTTTTTCACAAACCATTTACAAGGGACATTACATCTTTTTGCGAGGTTACAAGGGATATTACATGGGTGTATACAACAGCCAACTACGCCTAGCCGTGTAGGATTAGGACTCCTGGGATTTTGGCTTTCATTTCCACTTTATACTTGAGTTAAGCAAGGCACCACTAGTCGGTTTACGTGATGCGAGTATTTCTAGGTGACTGATAGATGCCGGTCGGCCGATCCAGGCCGGGCGTATGTCTGACACAACCTTTTGTAACCGCACGATAAAGAATTTTCTTCGTCCTAAAAAGTTAAGGAAACGTTTGCGTACGACAGACCGGCCGAACACGTGCAGTCTGATCCGACTAGATCAAGCGGCTTGCATCACGTCTCACATCCTTATCTCCTCGCAGGAGTTTCTGGCCACACACGAGATCTCTTCTCTCCCCCGAGCGACCTCCTCCTCCCCCTCTCCCTCTCTCGTTCATGGAGGACGACCACCGGCCGCCGTCGTTGCGGACGCCCACCGGATGCTGCGAGCAACTTTCTTCCCCCGATGGTTCTACCAGCATCTCGTCTCCCAGCCAAGCTGCTCATCGCCGCCGTGGAGAGACGATGCCACTCGCGCTCCCTCGCGCCAGCGGATGCTGCATGGTTCTGCCGGTGGTGCTGCATCGCCGGGAGGCCCTCGAGTTGGTGCTGCAGGCGGAGGCGCTAGTGGCTGCTGCGGGACGGCGACGACGAAGCCATTTTTTGTGTGCTGGAATTAGAGAGATGCCCAGTGCTGCAACCGATGCCCAAAAAAGCTACAACCGACGAAGACAAAAGCTTCAACCCGTATACGACGGAAGCTATGGACGAGCAAGAAAAGTTACAAACGGTGACGAAAAAAGCTTCATCTAGCGAAGAAAAAAGCTTCAACAGGCGATGAAAAAAGTTTCGACCATAGATGACAGAAGCTATGGACTAATATGAAAAGCTGCAACCGGTTGTAACAAAAGCTACATCCGGCAATGGAAAAAGCTTCAACATTGATGTCTTAGTTGCGACCCGCGATGACGATAATGACGTTTTGCTGCAAATGTCTTCGTTTATTGCTACAACCAGCGTTATAATTTGCTACAACCCATTTTCATAGCTGCCATGGTGCTACAAGCAAACTGAGAAGCATGGCGAGGTTGCTGGAGGTACTACGAACAACAACGAGAATCTTGTGTGTTGCGGACGAGTGGCGCAGTGTTGCAGTCAGCATGGGGAGAGCTGTGGCCAACAGGTCGGGATGGAGCAACAATGGCGGCCGCAAAGAGCTACAACCTCGGGGCGGCGGAACGATGCACTGCATGGGTGCGGCCTGGTCAGGGTGCTGCAACCGCGGGAGCACGCCGCGGCGCCGCGAGTGGCAGGACGCGGCCGGCGAGCCACCTATAGTATAGCCGAGCGGGGGCAGCGGCCGGCGGCTCAAAATCAACGCGTTGTGTCTCTGTATTT
Source organism: Aegilops longissima (assembly GCA_021605205.1). Taxonomy (NCBI): domain Eukaryota; kingdom Viridiplantae; phylum Streptophyta; class Magnoliopsida; order Poales; family Poaceae; genus Aegilops; species Aegilops longissima. The sequence goes on from JAHIAM010005314.1 coordinate 19,453, forward strand.
GGGCGAAGGTAGACGACAATTGGATGGGAGGAAGACAAAGATCAGGCGCTCACGTGAAATACATCTGGCGGCTAGGGGCTGACCGGCCCAAAGTGTTGGGCCGGCGCGCCGACGCCTAGCGTTGCCCAAAAGTTAAACACCGGATAGAAACACAAGGAAAATGTAGTTAAACAAATGGCGGACTGGACACGCTCTCGCTGGCCGCCCGCACTTGTCCTCCGCTTTCCGTGCTTGCCGAACACACATGCCACCACGCCCGCCACCCGCGCTTGTTGGCCGCTCATGCCACTGCACTCGCCTTGGCTGCCTCCGTTCGCCATGGCTGCAACTCCAATACAGGTAGGTTTCAGCGTGTGGTCACCATAGTTGCAACATCCCTGGCGCCCCGTCTCCGGCTCGCCGCTATCGACTTGCACCACCATGTCAGCAAAAAAATAATCTAAAGCAACAAAAACCTCAGATACATGGTTGAAGCAAAAAGATTTGCTAGTTGCAGCAAAACTTAATGGTGGTTCCAGCAAAATCCTAAGGCAACAAAAACCTCCAGTACTTGGATGAAGCAAAATTATTTGGCAGTTCCAGCATATCCTAATGGTGGTTCCAGCAAAAATCTAAAAGCAACAAAACACTTTGGTAAAAGGTTGAAGAAAAAAGATTTGCCCATTCCCGCAAAACTGAATGACGGTTCCAGCAAAAAATCTGAAGCAACAAAAACCTCCGGTAATCGGTTGAAGCAAAACGATTTAACGGTTCCAGCAAAACTCTCAGCGGAAGCAGCAAAAATCTCAGTAGCGGCAGCAACACGCAACAGCTTATTCTAACAGCCTCATCGGGCGGAAGTGCTGCGCATCCACCGAGCCGGCCATGGCGGGCTGGCGCGGCATGGACCGTCGACTAGGGTTTTGACCACTCGAAAGAATTTCGAGCGGTCACTGAGTATTTCGATGCCCATCGGCAAATGGGTGTTGCCAGCAAAAAAAATTGAAATTTTCAATTTTGAGCAGCATGTATAGTTAACTAAAGTGGAAGGATGCATGGTCTGCTGGCCTCTGCAGCTACCCGTCCTAAGCATGCAGACCGCACAGCAATCACAGGTGCAAATAAAACAGCCCATGCAGGGATCGAATTCTCTATGTCAGAGTTCAATCACAGGTGCGAAGATGACCACTGCGACACCAGCGAATTGCTAACACATATCATCGCCGTGGTGTGCTGCGACGCTCGAGCTGGAGGAGGTAGAGATATCATCGCCATGCCGGGAAGGAGGGCAGTCGTCGCTGCCCCGGTGAGACCGCGGCATGTAGATGGCATGGCACACTTATCTGGTGTGTTTCCTTGTATTTTTGCCATACTTGGAGGAGTTAGACATACACCATGATGCAGTCATGGAGCACCATCGCTCTGGAACAAGCAGGCAAGCAGAGAGAGCACAGTACGTACACAGTCTTGTATGTTACGATCCAACACGTATATACGTACACAGTCTGGTATGTTATTAGGATCCGACACGTATATGTTAGGCTCTCGGCCGAACTCGTGTCTAATGCAGAATCGTATCAGGCCCGCAGGGCCCGAGTCGGTCTGCACTTGCCGTGCCCAGCTCTGTATATATTTCCTTGCTCTATACTGTAAATAACCACATACCACGGTGCACAAGCCCACACACGACACACGTCCGTGAACCACTGACACAAAGAAAGAAAGCAACCATGAACTGCCTACTACGGACCTCGCGCCTCCTCCTCCTCGTCTGTAAGCAGGCAGGCGGCGTCCGCCGACTGGTTTCGCTGCTGCCGCCCCATGCAAACCCGGTGCCCCGCTTCAATCAGTTGTACCGTAATCCGCGTACGGTCCTCGCCTCAGGTGCCGAGGCTACGGCCGCCTTGCGCCACTACGACCGCGAGGTTGTGCCTTACACGAACCGCACGCACATGGTAATCAGGTCTCCCCAGTCTGAACGCCAGCTCTGGGAGCCCCGCTACACGAAGCAGAAGAAAATCTGGGCTTCCAAATCACAAATCGTCGACCCGCTTCACCCGGACAGCGTTCGTGTCCGTCGTATCGCCGAGAAAGTTATTCGCGCCACCTATCGTACCCTCCCTATCAACAGCAGCCACGATGGCACCAAGAGCCCCAAGCCACAGACAAGTCATCTTGAGGGGTTTGAGTGGGAGGTGATACTTCTCAATGACCACGACCACAATGCATGGTGCGCCCCTGGTGGCCATATTGCAGTAGCCGCTGGATTGGTCGAACAATTTACGGATGCTGAGATTGCCTTTGGTATTGCGCATGAGGTATGAAAGTTTTAACATTTTTTATATAATAAATATTAATGAGTTTTATGTGTGTGGATTCCCAGTGCATATTTTATGAGTTTTATGTTGGTGCATAATTTTCTCTCCTTTCTTTTTTTCAGATTGGTCACATCGTTGCTAGGCACTACTCGGAAGTTTGTTACGCCAAGTGGTCTCCAACACTCATGTTTTGGCCTTTCATACGAAGGTATGTATGACTGCAACACACACATACACGTACACATTATACTTGTATATATTATATGCCCCAAAAATCATTTAGTCTTTAGGCTACGCCTCTTAATTAATTAGTTGTGCTGCGCTCTTATCCACAAATTGGAACTTCACTTTACAGCAGTAGCGAGAACGTAAGCATGGTAGATAATCTATATAAGCACATATATAACCCTGAAAATCAGAGTGCAGTTTCAAGAATAACAAGACAATGGGCAATTAAAAGATTAAGTTATTGTAAAATTACATGATCCACATTAATTGTCGCAGCTTTAGTACAAATTGTATTAAAACTGCGAGGCACGTCGTTCACCACGCCGCCGCCGGGGACTTGCCGCCAAGCTGCAGCCTACACAGAGGCCACCAGCAGGCACGTTGCTCACCATGCCGCTGCCGGGGACTTGCCGCCGAGCACAGTGCTGTCGAGCCATCGTGCCACTCACCGCGTCCAATTTGTTGTAGAAATTCGAAACCGCTCACCACCAAGAGATAACCGTTTGCGAGTAACCTTAAAAGAAACGCAGAAATTACTTCGGTACGGATGAAATTACACATCTTAGCTCGGTCGAATGATTGGACCCTGGGTTACTAACAAAATTTACTATATAAATATATAAACCACGACAACATGGAACTCGCTCTTCAGCTAAGCTTAATTGCTACAGTAGGATAATCTTCAGTAAGAATTATTGGTTTCCTAAACTAACACCGTAACACATGTGTTGTTCTATGACTGCGCCCCGTACATCTTGTTCTGATGATCGATGTTGTCTATATATCCAGGTCAGAGATGGAGGCAGATCACATTGGAACCCTTCTACTTGGAGCTGCTGGTTTCCATCCATACGCATCCCTCTTGTACTTCCGGAAGGCCGCAATGATTGAAAGAGCGTCCTGGGTGCCACGAGATTCCATCCCTCTTCATCCTTCACATAAGAGAAGGGTTGAGCATTTGTACCAACCCAAAATCATGGAGGAGGCGATGAAGTTATATAAGGAAGCTCCGCCCGACGAAGGCACCAGCTCACGACCCACCGGTGAAGGTTTATCCTTTCGACAAACCCTGGGAGATGCATGCAAACTTATATCGACAAGACTGAGACGAGTTCTTACAGAGGGATGAACAGATTAGAATGCCCAAGTTGAAGAACCACGCACAGCCAAATCTTCAGCACATTCCGATATGAATGGACATGCAGGGCAAGTCTGTTTGACGGATGCTGCCATAACTATCCTAAAATTTCCATATATAGTAGCGGTGTTTTTATATTTGTGCTGTGTTGTTCTTGTGCACTATCGTGAAACTGGGCTATATAGCATGTATTTTGTGTCTAGGCATATATTTTTCAGAAAAGCATTGAAACATTCCTCTAAGCAAGTAAAAAAGATTAGGTGGGAATCTATTTATATATAAAAAGTGCTTTACGGGCTAACCAGAAAAAAGAGAATTAAGCTACTCCCTCCGTTCCTAAATATTTGTCTTTCTAGACATTTCAAACAGACTATCAGATACGGATGTATGTAAACATATTTTAGAGTGTAGATTCACTCATTTTGCTCCGTATGTAGTCATTTGTTGAAATATCTAGAAAGACAAATATTTAGGAACGGAGGGAGTAGAAAATTCTATAATAATTAGAAACATCTGGCCATTAATTTAAACCCTTTAGGCAAGCACAAATGGATTAAAAGATCAAAAATATTACCCACCAATGCCCTTAATATGTTATTTGGCCACGTAAAAAAAAACCTAACCCTTTCTCTGCCACGTCCAAAAAAAAAACCTAACTCAATTGATTGGCCCTGTGGAGATTAATTTGTGGTTATTTTCTTCCTTGCTTGGCCGGAAGTTTTGTCGGTGGATTCATGAGCTAGAGCTAATTTTGCGTGCAGATACGTTTCCGGCTGGCTGCAAATCAATTAATCAGCTAGGTAGGCATGGCTAGCTTTGGGCAGGAGAAATCAATCTGCTTTGATGCTTCCCGTGTACGTTGCTGTTGAGGCTACTAGCTAGAGCAAATTTTGCGTCCGAGTGTGTTTCCGGCCGGCAGGAAATCAATCAGCTAGGTAGCGTTGCTAGCTTCGCACTCTGCTTTGCTGCTTGCAGTGTACGTGCATGTTCAGTCCAATCTCAACATGCATTGACTAGATCGTACTGAGCACAAGGACGACGAAGACTGCTGCTGGCTGCTCTCATGGTGGTAGTGCACCAACACTAGACGTGGATTGGTCCAGATCAGGTGCCTTCTCGGACATCGTCCACATTCCCATCTCCACTGGTAGAGCTTGCCTTCTCCCCAACACAATAGTGAAGTATATGATGGTAATCAGATTGATGTGCGATATATAGGAATATTACTCCAGCATGATACACTAAATTATATATTATGTCTTTTTTAGCGGCACCATCAGCTGGCAATGGCTTCCTCTGAATTTGCTTGCAGTGCAGTACGTCAGTAATGTAGCAAGAGAATGTGATGCCGTCGTCTAGAACTCCAAATAAGTTTGGTGTTCCAGATTGGGGTGAGAAACGAATTTGGAAATTTTCCCACCAAGTTCTTATAGGCTCAACGTCCGGTAAATATAGATTTGTTGCGCTCCTACTGTCCTATGTGCGCCCATCTGACCGAGCAAGGTACCAGTAAGTACATAACATGCACCATTTATTTCTACATATAGTACAACATTGTTATACGCGATAGCAAGAAACAACGATGAACCAAGAAATCAACCAACAGGGACACGAGATTTTAACGTGGAAAACCCTTGCGGGAAAAACCACGGGCGCCAGCCAGCAAGACTTCACTATATCGGGGGTGAGGTTACAAACGCCGGGGAATTTCCTCAATGCAACATCTCCCTTACGGCGGCTTACAAGAGGTATTTATAATAGGTGAACCCTAGTCCAACTCGGTAACAACTCCCGGCGACGGGCCTCGCTTCGCTCGGGCCGAAGTTGCCTTTATCTTTATTTCTTCTAGGAATTTGGATCACCACAAAAATAACACTCCACCTTGAGCCAAATTCCCTCTTGTAGCATGAACGAGAACCTTCACCCTGAAACAACAAAGAAAACACTTTCGGCGCCAAATAGCCTCTTGGGCTAGACAGTGATACCAACTAAGTTCGAGCAAAGCTCAAACTTAGTAACAGGAACTGGCTTTGTCATCATATCAGCAGGATTATCATGAGTGCTGATTTTGCATACCTTCAGCTTACCTTGTGCAACAACATCACGCACATAATGGTATTTGACGTCAATGTGCTTTGTTCTCTCATGGAACATCCGATCCTTAGTAAGGTAAATGGCACTCTGACTATCACAAAACAGGTTAATGCAAGTATCACCTCCACAAAGCTCAGCAAACAAACCTTTCAGCCAAACAGACTCTTTGCATGCTTCAGCAATGGCCATATATTCTGCTTCAGTGGTAGACAGGGCAACAACTGGCTGCAACGTCGCCCTCCAACTCACAGCACAACCACCTACCGTGAACACATAGCCTGTGAGGGACCTCCTCTTATCCAAATCGGCAGCAAAATCTGAATCCACATAGCCAACGAGTCCCTCATCAGTCTTGCCAAACTTCAAGCAAGCATTGGATGTGCCACGTAGGTACCTGAAAATCCACTGAACAGCTTTCCAATGTTCTTTACCAGGGTTAGCCATGTATCTACTAACCAAGCTCATAGCATATGATAAATCAGGACGAGAGCAAACCATGGCATACATCAAAGAACCAACAGCACTAGAATATGGCACTCTAGACATGTACTCAAAATCCTCATCCGTACTAGCACATTGTAAAGCAGACAATTTAAAATGAGGAGCAATGGGAGTACTAACAGGCTTTGCATCATGCATGTTAAAACGACGAAGAACTTTCTTAATATAATTCTGCTGACTAAGAAATAACAAGCCAGAATTTCTATCTCTAGCAATCTCCATACCAAGTATTTTCTTAGCAGCACCAAGATCCTTCATCTCAAACTCACTACTCAACAATTTCTTCAATGTAGTGATTTCTTTCTTGCCTTTGGCAGCAATCAACATGTCATCAACATATAGCAGCAAGTATATAGGTGATCCATCGACAAACTTAATGTACACACAGCTATCAAATTCAGACCTCTTAAAGCCATGTGACAACATAAATGAATCAAACCTTTTATACCATTGACGAGGAGATTGTTTCAAACCATATAAGGACCTTTTCAACTTACACACAAAGCCCTCTTTACCAGGCACTATGAACCCTTCGGCTGGTCCATGTATATCTCCTCCTCCAACTCTCCATGTAAAAATGCAGTCTTCACATCTAACTGCTCAAGCTCAAGATCATGCATAGCAACAATACCAAAGAAAGTACGAATAGAGCTATGCTTCACAACCGGAGAGAAAACATCATTGTAATCAACACCTGGCATTTGACTGAAACCTTTGCAACTAACCTTGCCTTATACCTTGGAGGCTCACTAGGAGATAAACCCTCCTTTCTCTTGAAGATCCACTTACAACGAACGGTCTTCTTTTTCTTAGGCAAGCGAACAACATCCCACGTACCATTTTTCTCAAGTGATTGCATCTCCTCTTGCATAGCGGAGACCCACTTCTCGCGATCACCGAACCAACTGCTTCAGTGTACGTGGATGGCTCATTGTTGTTCTCCACCTGTTCAGCACAATTAAAAGCATAGTGAACAATATCACACTCCTCAATTAAACGTGGGACGAGGTCCACAATTCCTTTGAGTACGCCGAGCAGCAATGGACTGATTTTGTGGCTGCAAGACAATGGGTGAGTGCTGAACAGTATCATCAACAATATTTTCAGTTTCAGTTTCAGTTTCATTTTCTTTATTATCAACGTGCTCCACCTGCACGCTAATTTCCTCCTGCTCATCATCAGAACTAACAGGCGAAACATCAGTAGGCAAACTGTCATTAAACATAACAGGTTCATTGAAAACAACACTTCTGCTCATGAAAAATTTTCAAAGGTCGAGGATTCCATAACTTATATCCCTTTACTCCAGAACCATATCCAACAAACATACACTTAATGGCTCTAGGTTCTAGCTTTCCATTATCAACATGAGCATAAGCAGTGCAACCAAAAACTCTCAACTCTGAATAATCAGCAGGTTTACCCGACCATACCTCAATGGGAGTTTTCTTATCAAGCGGAATAGAAGGTGACCTGTTAATCAAGTAGCAGGCGGTGGAGGCTGCTTCAGCCCAAAAACGCTTGTTCAGCTTAGCGCTTGATATCATGCAGCGAGCTCTCGAGATGATGGTTCTATTCATGCGCTCAGCTACACCATTCTGCTGCGGAGTGTATGGGATGGTGTGGTGCCTCACGATGCCTTCTTCCCTGCAGAAGTCATCAAACTCATGCGAACGAAATTCACCACCATTGTCGAGACTGAAGCAATTTAACCTTCCTTTCAGTTTGCTTCTCTATCATAATTTTCCATCCTCTAAAAGCAGCAAAAGTTTCATCTTTACATTTCAGAAAATATGGCCACACTTTTCTAGAGTAATCATCAATAATAGTGAGCATGTAGCGAGAACCAGCATGTGAGGGCTTACGTGACGGCCCCATAAATCAGCATGCACATAATCAAGTATACCTTTTGTGGTATGTTTAGAAGTAGGGAATTTTACTCTCTTGTGCTTACCAAACACGCAATGCTCACAGAACGGTGTCTTACTCATGGTGCAGCCATGCAGCAGGTTCCTCTTCATCAATTCTGCCATACCAAGTTCACTCATATGTCCAAGACGCATATGCCACAGGTTAGTCTTACTTGGTTCATTATCAGAAATAGTAGCAGCGGCAACAGAACCATGTAAAGTACTACCTCTAAGGACATATAACTTAGCAGAATTCATATCACCAACCATGTAAATAAGGGAACCTTTTGATACCTTCATCACACGGTTTGAGCCGATGTGCTTATACCCCTCAACATCAAGTGTGCTAAGGAAATCAGATTTCTGGCCATGGTTGGGATGTGCCTCACGTCCGTCAAAGTGCGGATCATACCATCATGCGTCTTGATTCGAACGGAGCCTCTGCCCACAATCTCACGTGGGTTATCATCTCCCATACGCACGACATCTCCACTCTGCACAGGCTCATATGAACTAAACCAATCTCTGTCGGTGCAAATATGAAACGAGCATGCAGAATCAAGAATCCATTCATCACGACCAACAACACAACCAGCAAGAACAACAAGAGCATCGCCGAATCAGAACTTTCACCACCGGCTGCAACAGAGGCGCTACCATCACCTTCAGTTTTATTTTTCGGTTTATACGCATCGTTTCTTTTCTCCTTGTTCTGCAACTTCCAGCAATCATCAATGGTATGATTAGTTTTCTTACAATACCTGCAGAACTTATCTTTGCCTCTAGACTTCGAACGGCCTCGACCGTCCTTGCTCTTGTCACGGTTGTAGTTGTTATAGTTCTTTTGCTCAGGTCTGCCACGAACCTGCAACGCTTCGCCCTTGGATGACGATGCGTTAGACTGTACCATACCTTTCATCTTTTCCTGGTTTGGAGAGCCTCATATACTTCCGCAAGGGTTAGTGTATCACGGCTCAATAATATGGTATCTCGCAGATTTGTAAAAGAACTAGGTAATGAAACTAGCAGCGAAGAGCTAGATCCTCATCCTCATATTTTACCTCCATCGACACTAGGTCGGCAACGATCTCCCTGAAGACCGATATGTGGTTCATCACGGAACCACCCTCCTGGAGTTTGTGCATGAACAACTTCATCTTCACGTGCATCTTCTGGTAAGATCTTTAGACATGCAGATCGACTCCAGCTTGAGCCACAGCGCCGGCGGCGGATTTCTCTGCCAGCACCTCTTGCAAGATATCATTAGAAAGATGAAGTTGAATCAAAGAGAAAGCCTTACGATCTTTGCGCTTCTCCTCGGCAGTCCACGTGCTCGGTGCCTTTTCACCGAACGCATCTAGCGCCTCATCCAGATCCGAAGCTTGGGCGAGAAACGCCCTCATCTTCACTTGCCACAGCGAGAATCTCGTCTTGTAGTCCAGCATCGGTAGATCAAACTTCATCGATGCCATCGCAAAACCCTAATCTGCAACCAGGGCTCTGATACCACTTGTTATACGCGATAGCAAGAAACAACGATGAACCAAGAAATCAACCAACAGGGACACGAGATTTTAACGTGGAAAACCCTTGCGGGAAAAACCACGGGCGCCAGCCAGCAAGACTTCACTATATCGGGGGTGAGGTTACAAACGCCGGGGAATTTCCTCCCGGCGACGGGCCTCGCTTCGCTCGGGCCGAAGTTGCCTTTATCTTTATTTCTTCTAGGAATTTGGATCACCACAAAAATAACAAACATATGATCGATCTCTAGAATATACATTATTATTTTCTTTCATTAATCATTTCTTTCTTAAGTATTGCACACAGCCACACAGAAGATGCTATCCATGACATAGGAGATAGGACAACGTCATGGAATTTTGGTAGCGTAAGTTGTTTATACATATTTAATTCTGCCAGAATCTATATCTCCATCTGTAATAATTTTCACAACCTATATCACAATATGTATAATCATTATACTGTCCGGCTCCATCTCCGTAAGCCAGTGGCGGAGCCAGGAATTAAGCAAACCCCAGGCCAATTTTTTTCCAGCAATATGGATAATATTTGGCACTTATAACTACCCAAAGATATCTCATGCCATTTTTAAATACACCTCATGCAAAAACTATACAGAATAAAGTTCAATCGCTCCATAAATCAAGAATGTTACTCAATGCTCAACGATCGAACAAAGTAGATAAAACATGACCAAAGTACATATAATAATACGGGATACAAAAAAAATTACCAAATCAGTTGATTACCTTATTGGCGCCTCCCCTAACTTGATCAAAGGTATGTCGGTTTGCGGTCTTGATTCAGCCCCTCAGCCGCTTGATTCTCTTCATCTAAAATGCTAGGCGTAGACAACCCCATTGCATGCACGGGTAAAAAAATATACTGTATGGTCCTTAAAAAAAATATACTGTATCTTCATCTTCAATTTCTACAACTTAAAATGGAATTAGAAAATGCATCAATTTGAGTTCAACAATACCCTGCATATCTGACTGAATACAGAATACATGCACAAACATTTTTTTTCAATTAAATTTAGTTCATACACAGAACGGCGAACACAAGGGTGGAGCAGGACCGCCCGGTACGGGATGAGAGGATGAGGGTCCTTCATGGGGAAGTGGGGGACCAGACGTCGCTGGTCGCCGGTCGCCGGTCGGTGGACGGCACCACGGCGACGGCAGCCTGTGCCTGGACGACGGCCGAGCAGGGAGGCGGCGCACGAGGTTGGAGGCGAGCCACTGCAACCAGATTGATCCCTCTTTCCTGGAGGTCTCGAATACGGCCCTGCAGCAGGGGAACGTCCTTGGACGACCCCCAGCCGAGCCCCTTGTTGACCCATGACGCCAGCCGCTGTGGTGGACCTAAGCGGAAGGCAGGGAGCGCCGCCCATTTGGTGCCTCTGGGAGCGGTGATATAAAACCACTCCCGTTGCCACAAACCAAGCTCCTCTTGAAAAGAGCCCTCGGGCCACGGAGCACCAGCACATTTGCTTATGACCGCCCCTCCGCACTCTGTTTGCTGCCCCTTGATCGCCTTTGGCTCCACCTTGAAGGTCTTGAGCCACAATCCAAAGTGAGGGGTAATATGGAGGAAGGCCTCACATACAACAATGAATGAAGAGATATGGAGGATGGACTCCGGATTCAAGTCATGGAAATCAAGCCCATAATAAAACATGAGGCCCCGCACAAAGGGGTCCGTCGGGAAGCCTAAACCCCGACGGAAGTGAGACACGAACACCACGTTCTCGCCGGGCTCAGGAGTGGGAATGACCTGCCCTGGAGCAGGCAGCCTATGCGAGATCTCGCCGGTTAGATACCTGGTGTCTCGCAGCTTTAGCACGTCTTCTTCTGTAACGGAGGAAGACACCCATCGGCCATGCTGGTCGGAGCCGGGCATCGTCGAAAGTCCGAAGCGCCTGAATCTGAAGCTTTGGGGTGTTGGAATTCGAAGCGCGAGGCGAACTCGATAGAGGGTGTAAAAAGGAGAGGGCCTTGGTCTCGTTATAAAGAGGTTGAATACCAAGAGCCCACCCCGTGGTCGATTAGGACTCGCCTTTGATAGAGAAGGCAGGCCAACGGGCACGGTTGGGTTACCCACGTCCGTATTGATGAGAATCCTGGAATAAGGGGGCACGATCTACGCTTTGATAAGACGTGCCAAGGGAACCGCCTCGCTAAACACGCTGAGGTGGAACAATAAAAAACGATTCATAATAAGGCCTGGCCGTGGTGTGATGTCACGCCGCGGAATGCGTCAGCAGATCTGTGCAAAAACTATTCTCTCTACGGTGTTATGTGGAACTTGTTTTGCAGAGCCGGACACTATCCTGGTGTTCACAATCTTCTATAAATTATTCGGAGGAAGAACCCGCCTTGCAATGCCTAAGACAATATGCGCGCCGGACTCGTCGTCATTGAAGCCTAGTTCAGGGGCTACTGAGGGAGTTCCGGACTAGGGGGTATCCGGATAGCCGAACTATCATCATCGGCCGGACTCCAAGACTATGAAGATACAAGATTGAAGACTTCGTCCCGTGTCCGGATGGGACTTTCCTTGGCGTGGAAGGCAAGCTTGGCGATATGGATATGTAGATCTCCTACCATTGTAACCTACTTTGTGTAACCCTAACCCTATCCGGTGTCTATATAAACCGGAGGGTTTTAGTCCGTAGGACGAACAACAATCATACTATAGGCTAGCTTCTAGGGTTTAGCCTCTTTGATCTCGTGGTAGATCCACTCTTGTAACACACATCATCAATATTAATCTAGCAGGACGTAGGGTTTTACCTCCATCAAGAGGGCCCGAACCTGGGTAAAACATCGTGTCCCTTGTCTCCTGTTACCATCTGCCTAGACGCACAGTTCGGGACCCCCTACCCGAGATCCGCCGGTTTTGACACCGACACATACCCTCATACTTCAACAATAGAGCATTCCATCCTGTCTCAAACTCCTCTGGTGTCAAGCTGAAGTCAACAAGTTCATTGAAATCACGCGACAAACCAGGGTTCTGTGCCAACATTGATCCAAGCTTCTCTTGTGCCTTCTTCATTATATGCCAATGGCAACAACGATGCACACTTGTAGGAAACATCTTTTTGATGGATTGTGCCATCGCAATGTCTTGGTCAGTTATGATGTTGGTTGGTGCTATACCATTCATTGCCTCAAGGAATGTCTCAGACAACCAATCAAAGCTCGATGCCATTTCTTGCCTAACAAAGCCTCAGCCCAACATGAACGACTGCCCGTTTCTATTAATTCCAATAAACGGGGCAAAGGGCATGCTGTACATGTTAGTCATGTATGTAGTGTCAAACGAGATGCAATCGTGGTAAGCCTGGACATAAGCTTTCCTAGCTGCACCGTCAACCCAGAAAATGTTCTCCACCCTGTCCTCCTCATCGTACTTTATCTTATAAAAGAAGTCTGGATCATCCTTTTGTTGATCTTTGAAGTAGGCAACTTTCTCAATAATATCTCCTTCTTTGGTGGCATCTTTGTTTAACATTGTCTTCAGGTTTGTAATGTGCTTAGTACCATAGGGGACGGCCAGCTCTGTGCCATAGAAGTCTGACATAATATGCATCATACGGCCTGAGAAGTAGTTTATAAAAAATCATTTTCATAAAGTCATAGATTTTTATGCATGACACTGAGAAGTAGTTTATAGGCAGCAATTCAGACGCACAAAAACATATTAAAATGCGCAGGCAAGCTCAGCAGATGGTTTGAGCAAGTACTAACTTACGGGCAAGCAACTACTACAACTAGACTAATATATGCGGCAAGTTGAGGACATGTTTTGAGCAACTGCTAACTGAAGGAAATATGCCCTAGAGGCAATAATAAAGTTATTATTTATTTCCTTATATCATGATAAATGTTTATTATTCATGCTAGAATTGTATTAACCGGAAACATAATACATGTGTGAATACATAGACAAACAAATAGTCACTAGTATGCCTCTACTAGACTAGCTCATTGATCAAAGATGGTTATGTTTCCTAACTATAGACATGTGTTGTCATTTGATTAATGGGATCACATCATTAGGAGAATGATGTGATTGACATGACCCATTCCGTTAGCATAGCACTTGATCGTTTAGTATGTTGCTTATGCTTTCTTCATGACTTATACAAAGTTCCTGCAACTATGAGATTATGCAACTCCCGTTTACCGGAGGAACACTTTGTGTGCTACCAAACGTCACAACGTAAATGGGTGATTATAAAGGTACTCTACAGGTGTCTCCAAAAGTATATGTTGAGTTGGCATGAATCGAGATTAGGTTTTGTCACTCCGATTGTCGGAGAGGTATCTCTGGGCCTTCTCGGTAATACACATCACATAAGCCTTGCAAGCATTGCAACTAATGAGTTAGTTGTGAGATGATGTATTACGGAACGAGTAAAGAGACTTACCAGTAACGAGATTGAACTAGGTATTGGATACCGACGATCGAATCTCGGGTAAGTAACATACCGATGACAAAGGGAACAACGTATGTCGTTATGCGGTTTGACCGATAAAGATCTTCGTAGAATATGTAGGAACCAATATGGGCATCCAGGTTCCGCTATTGGTTATTGACCGAGAATGGTTCTAGGTCATGTCTACATAGTTCTCGAACCCGTAGGGTCCGCACGCTTAAGGTTTCGATGACAGTTATATTATGAGTTTATGAGTTTTGATGTACCGAAGGAGTTCGGAGTCCCGGATGAGATCGGGGACATGACGAGGAGTCTCGAAATGGTCGAGACGTAAAGATCGATATATTGGACGACTATATTCGAGTTCGGAAGGTTCGAATGATTCGGGTATTTTTCGAGTACCGGAGAGTTACGGAATTCACCGGGAGAAGTATTGGGCCTTATTGGGCCCTGCGGAAAGAGAGAGGGCTGCCTAGGGCAGGCCGCGCCCCAAGGCCTAGTCCGAATTGGACTAGGGGAGAGGCCGCACCCTTCCTCCCTTCCCTTCCTTCTCTCCTACTCCTACTAGGAAAGGAGGAGTCCTACTCCCGGTGGGAGTAGGACTCCCCCTGGTGCGCCTCCTCCTTGGCCGCCACCTCCTCCTTGCTCCTTTATATACGGGGCAGGGGGCACCCCATGACACACAAGTTGATCTACGGATCGTTCCTTAGCCGTGTGCGGTGCCCCTCCACCATATTCCACTTCGGTCATATCGTCGCGGAGCTTAAGCGAAGCCCCGCGCCGGAGAAGTCATATCGTCGCGGAGCTTAGGCGAAGCCCCGCGCCGGTGGAGCATCATCATCGTCACCACGCCGTCGGTTGACGGAACTCATCCCGACACTTTGCTGGATCGAGTCCGGGATCGCCATCAAGCTGAACGTGTGCAGAACTCGGAGGTGCCGACGCTCGGTGCTTGGATCGGTCGGATCGTGAAGACGACGACTACATCAACTGCGTTGTTATAACGCTTCGCTTTCGGTCTCACGAGGGTACGTGGACAGACACTCTCCCCTCTCGTTGCTATGGCATCACCATGGTCTTGCGTGTGCGTAGGAATTTTTTAAAATTACACGTTCCCCAACAGATGGCATCCGAGCCTGGTTTTATGCGTTGATGTCATGTGCACGAGTAGAACACAAGTGAGTTGTGGGCGATATAAGTCATACTGCTTACCAGCATGTCATACTTTGGTTCGGGCGGTATTGTGAGATGAAGCGGCCGGACCGACATTACGCAGACGCTTACGCGAGACTGGTTTCACCGCTTCGAGCACTAGTTGCTTAAAGGTGACCGGCGGGTGTCAGTTTCTCTCACTTTAGTTGAACCGAGTGTGGCTACGCCCGGTCCTTGCGATGGTTAAAACAGCACCAACTTGACAAACTATCGTTGTGGTTTGATGCGTAGGTAAGAACGGTTCTTGCTCAGCCCGTAGCAGCCACGTAAAACTTGCAACAACAAAGTAGAGGACGTCTAACTTGTTTTTGCAGGGCATGTTGTGATGTGATATGGTCAAGACGTGATGCTATATTTTATTGTATGAGATGATCATGTTTTGTAACCGAGTTATCGGCAACTGGCAGGAGCCATATGGTTGTCTCTTTATTGTATGAAATGCAACGCCATGTAATTGCTTTACTTTATCACTAAGCGGTAGCGATAGTCGAGAAGCAATAGTTGGCGAGACGACAACGATGCTACGATGGAGATCAAGGTGTCGCTACCGGTGACGATGGTGATCACGACGGTGCTTCGAGATGGAGATCACAAGCACAAGATGATGATGGCCATATCATATCACTTATATTGATTGCATGTGATGTTTATCCTTTATGCATCTTATCTTGCTTTGATTGACGGTAGCATTATAAGATGATCTCTCACTAAAATTATCAAGAAGTGTTCTCCCGAGTATGCACCGTTGCTAAAAGTTCAGAGTACCCAGACACCACGTGATGATCGGGTGTGATAAGTTCTACGTCCATCTACAACGGGTGCAAGCCAGTTTTGCACACGCAGAATACTCAGGTTAAACTTGACGAGCCTAGCATATGCAGATATGGCCTCGAACACGGAGACCGAAGGTCGAGCGTGAATCATATAGTAGATATGATCAACATAGTGATGTTCACCATTGAAAACTACTCCATCTCACGTGATGATCGGTTATGGTTTAGTTGATATGGATCACGTGATCACTTAGAAGATTAGAGGGATGTCTATCTAAGTGGGAGTTCTTAAGTAATATGATTAATTGAACTTGAATTTATCATGAACTTAGTCCTGGTAGTATTTTGCAAATTATGTTGTAGATCAATAGCTCGCGTTGTTGCTTTTATATGTTTATTTTTGATATGTTCCTAGAGAAAATTGTGTTGAAAGAAGTTAGTAGCAATAATGCGGATTGGATCCGTGATCTGAGGTTTATCCTCATTGCTGCACAGAAGAATTATGTCCTTAATGCACCGCTAGGTGACAAACCTATTGCAGGAGCAGATGCAGACGTTATGAACGTTTGGCTAGCTCAATATGATGACTACTTGATAGTTTAGTGCACCATGCTTAATGGCTTAGAATCGGGACTTCAAAGACGTTTTGAACGTCATGGATCATATGAGATGTTCCAGGAATTGAAGTTAATATTTCAAGCAAATACCCGAGTTGAGAGATATGAAGTCTCCAACAAGTTCTATAGCTAAAAGATGGAGGAGAATCGCTCAACTAGTGAGCATGTGCTCAGATTGTGCAGGTACTTCAATCGCTTGAATCAAGTGGGGTTAATCTTCCAGATAAGATAGTGATTGACAGAATTCTCTAGTCACCATCACCAAGTTAGTAGAACTTCGTGATGAACTATAATATGCAAGGGATGACAAAAGTAATTCCCAAGCTCTTCGTGATGTTGAAATCGACGAAGGTAGAAATCAAGAAAGAGCATCAAGTGTTGATGATTGACAAGACCACTAGTTTCAAGAAAAGGGCAAAGGGAAAGAAAGGGGAACTTCAAGTAGAATGACAAGCAAGTTGTCACTCCCACGAAGAAACCCAAAGTTGATCCAAAGCCTGAAACTGAGTTCTTACACTGCATAGGAAATGGTCACTGGAAACGGAAATACCCCAAATATTTGGTGGATAAGAAGGATGGCAAAGTAAACAAGGGTATATTTGATATACAGGTTATTGATGTGTGCTTTACTAGTGTTTATAGTAGCCCCTGAGTATTTGATACTTGTTCGGTTGCTAAGATTAGTAACTCGAAACAGGAGTTACAGAATAAACAGAGACTAGTTGAAGGGGAAGTGACGATGAGTGTTGGAAGTAGTTCCAAGATTGATATGATCATCATCGCACACTCCCTATACTATCGAGATTAGTGTTTATAGTAGCCCCTGAGTATTTGATACTTGTTCGATTACTAAGATTAGTAACTCGAAACAGGAGTTACAGAATAAACAGAAACTAGTTGAAGGGGAAGTAACGATGAGTGTTGGAAGTAGTTCGAAGATTGATATGATCATCATCGCACACTCCCTATACTTTCGAGATTAGTGTTAAACCTAAATAAATGTTATTTGGCGTTTGCGTTGAGCATGAATATGATTTGATCATGTTTATTGCAATACGGTTATTCATTTAAGTAAGAGAATAAATTGTTGTTACATTTACATGAATAAAACCTTATATGGTTACACACCCAATGAAAATGGTTCGTTGGATCTCGATCGTAGTGATACACATATTCATAATATTGAAACCAAAAGATGCAAAGTTAATAATGATAGTGCAACTTATTTGTGGCACTGCCGTTTAGGTCATATTGGTGTAAAGCGCATGAAGAAACTCCATGCTGATGGGATTTTGGAATCACTTGATTATGAATCACTTGATGCTTGTGAACCGTGCCGTTTGGGCAAGATGACTAAAACTCCGTTCTCCGGAACAATGGAACGAGCAACAAACTTGTTGGAAATAATACATACCGATGTAGGCGATCCAATGAGTGTTGATGCTCGTGGCAAGTATCGTTATTTTCTGACCTTCACAAGATGATTTGAGCAGATATGGGTATATCTACTTGATGAAACATAAGTCTGAAATAGTTGAAAGGTTCAAAGAATTTCAGAGTGAAGTGGAAAATCATCGTAACAAGAAAATAAAGTTTCTGCGATCTGATCATGGAGATGAATATTTGAGTTACGAGTTTGGTCTTCAATTAAAACAAAGTGGAATAGTTTCACAGCTCACGCCACATGGAACACCACAACATAATGGTGTGTCCGAACGTCAGAATCAAGACTTTATTGGATATGGTGCGATCTATGATGTATCTTACCGATTTACCACTATCGTTTTGGGTTATGCATTAGAGAAAGCTGCATTCACGTTTAATAGGGCACCATCTAAATCCGCTGAGATGACACCGTATGAACTATGGTTTAGCGATAAACCTAAGCTGTCATTTCTTAAAGTTTGGAGTTGTGATGCTTATGTGAAAAGTTTTCACCGATAAGCTTGAACCCAAATCGAGAAGTGCGTCTTCATAGAATACCCAAAGGTAACTATTGGGTACACCTTCTAACACAGATCCGAAAGCAAGATATTTGTTGCTAAGAGGGATCCTTTCTAGAGAAGAAGTTTCTCTCGAAAGAAGTGAGTGGGAGGAAAGTAGAACTTGATGAGGTAATTGTACCTTCTCCCTTATTGGAGAGTAGTTCATCACAGAAATCAGTTCAAGTGATTCCTACAACCAATTAGTGAGGAAGTTAATGATGATGATCATAAAACTTCAGATCAAGTTGCTACCAAACCTCGTAGATCTTCCAGAGTAAGATCCGCTCCAAAGTGGTATGGTAATCCTATTCTAGAAGTCATGTTACTAGACCATGATGAACCTGCGAACTATGAGGAAGCGATGATGAGCCCAGATTCCGCGAAATGGCTGGAAGCCATGAAATCTGAGATGGGATCCATGTATGAGAACAAAGTATGGACTTTGGTTGACTTGCCCGATGATCGGCAAGCCATTGAGAATAAATGGATCTTCAAGAGGAAGACGGACACTGATAGTAGTGTTACTATCTACAAAGCTCGACTTGTCGCAAAAAGGTTTTGACAAGTTCAAGGTGTTGACTACAATGAGATTTTCTCAACTGTAGCGATTCTTAAGTCTGTCCGAATCATGTTAGCAATTGCCACATTTTATGAAATCTGGCAAATGGATGTCAAAACTACATTCTTTAATGGATTTATTAAAGAAGAGTTATATATGATACAACCAGAAGTTTTTGTCAATCCTAAAGGAGCTAACAAAATGTGCAAGCTCCAGCGATCCATCAATGGACTGGTGCAAGCATCTCGGAGTTGGAATATACGCTTTGATGTGTTGATCAAAGCATATGATTTTATACAGACTTTTGGAAAGGCCTGTATTTACAAGAAAGTGAGTGGGAGCACTACAGCCTTTTTGACAAGTATATGTGATTGACATATTGTTGATCGGAAATAATTCTGCAAAGCATAAAGGAGTGTTTGAAAGGAGTTTTTTCAAAGAAAGACCTCGTTGAAGCTGCTTACATATTGAGCATCAAGATCTATTGAGATAGATCAAAACGCTTGATAAGTTTTTTCAATAAAACATACCTTGACAAGATTTTGAAGTAGTTCAAAATGGAACAGTCAAAGAAAGAGTTCTTGCCTGTGTTACAAGGTGTGAGATTGAGTAAGACTCAAAACCCGACCACGGCAGAAAATAGAAAGAGAATGAAAGTCATTCCCTATGCATCAGCCATAGGTTCTATAAAGTATGTCATGCTGTGTACCAGATCTATTGCATACCCTACCACTAAGCTTGGCAAGGGAGTAAAATAGTGATCTAGGAGTAGATCAATGGACAGCGGTCAAAAATTATCCTTAGTAGAATAAGGATATGTTTCTCGATTATGGAAGTGAAAAAGGGTTCGACGTAAAGGGTTACGTCGATGCAAGTTTTAAACACTAATCTAGATGACTCTGAGTCTCAATCTGGATACATATTGAAAGTGGGAGCAATTAGCTAGAGTAGCTCCGCAAGAGCATTGTAGACATAGAAATTTGCAAAATACTTACGGCTCTGAATGTAACAGACCGCTGACTAAAATTATCTCACAAGCAAAACATGATCACACCTTAGTACTCTTTGGGTGTTAATCACATAGCGATGTGAACTAGATTAATGACTCTAGTAAACCCTTTGGGTGTTGGTCACATGTCGATGTGAACTATGGGTGTTAACCACATATAGATGTGAACTATTGATGTTAAATCACATGGCGATGTGAACTAGATTATTGACTCTAGTGCAAGTGGGAGACTGAAGGAAATATGCCCTAGAGGCAATAATAAAGTTATTATTTATTTCCTTATATCATGATAAATGTTTATTATTCATGCTAGAATTGTATTAACCGGAAACATAATACATGTGTGAATACATAGACAAACAAATAGTCACTAGTATGCCTCTACTAGACTAGCTCATTGATCAAAGATAGTTATGTTTCCTAACTATAGACATGTGTTGTCATTTGATTAATGGGATCACATCATTAGGAGAATGATGTGATTGACATGACCCATTCCGCTAGCATAGCACTTGATCGTTTAGTATGTTGCTTATGCTTTCTTCATGACTTATACAAAGTTCCTGCAACTATGAGATTATGCAACTCCCGTTTACCGGAGGAACACTTTGTGTGCTACCAAACGTCACAACGTAAATGAGTGATTGTAAAGGTACTCTACAGGTGTCTCCAAAAGTATATGTTGAGTTGGCATGAATCGAGATTAGGTTTTGTCACTCCGATTGTCGGAGAGGTATCTCTGGGCCTTCTCCGTAATACACATCACATAAGCCTTGCAAGCATTGCAACTAATGAGTTAGTTGTGAGATGATGTATTACGGAACGAGTAAAGAGACTTACCGATGCGAGATTGAACTAGGTATTGGATACCGACGATCGAATCTCGGTAAGTAACATACCGATGACAAAGGGAACAACGATGTCGTTATGCGGTTTGACCGATAAAGATCTTCGTAGAATATGTAGGAACCAATATGGGCATCCAGGTTCCGCTATTGGTTATTGACCGAGAATGGTTCTAGGTCATGTCTACATAGTTCTCGAACCCGTGGGGTCCGCACGCTTAAGGTTTCGATGACAGTTATATTATGAGTTTATGAGTTTTGATGTACCGAAGGAGTTCGGAGTCCCGGATGAGATCGGGGACATGACGAGGAGTCTCGAAATGGTCGAGACGTAAAGATCGATATATTGACGACTATATTCGATTTCGGAAAGGTTCCAATGATTCGGTATTTTCGAGTACCGGAGAGTTACGGGAATTCACCGGGAGAAGTATTGGGCCTTATTGGGCCTGCGGGAAAGAGAGAGGGCTGCCTAGGGCAGGCCGCGCCCAAGGCCTAGTCCGAATTGGACTAGGGGAGGCCGCACCTTCCTCCCTTCCCTTCCTTCTCTCCTACTCCTACTAGGAAAGGAGGAGTCCTACTCCCGATGGGAGTAGGACTCCCCCCTTGCGCCTCCTCCTTGGCGGCCACCTCCTCCTTGCTCCTTTATATACGGGGCAGGGGGCACCCCATGACACACAAGTTGATCTACGGATCGTTCCTTAGCCGCAGCGGTGCCCCCTCCACCATATTCCACTTCGATCATATCGTCGCGGAGCTTATTTTTTATCTGCTTTCATGAAAAAAATACATCGCATTAAAAAACTATGTATTCAAAAATGCATTATATTAACCTTAACCAAATTAAAATATCCCCAAACCTTTGAAGAATAGGAATTATGAGGAAATTTATTCAAGATACTACCTTTAAAAGATATAATTGTCATAAGGACAAGTGGTCCTCCACTTGCGTTACAGTAAATTATACAAAATGGTTACTTGTACCAAGCCAACCAAGTTCCAACCACTCACTTCATCCTGGACAATTTACAAAACTCATTCAATCAATCACTTTCACTAAGCCCAAGTATTCCCCCTTGAGGCCATTTGATTTAAAACCTGTCCCCCTTCATGTTCCGTCTGATCCCCCTTTAGCCATAATGATATACCTTAATTTAGAAGTTGTTCACCAAACATGCTTTTAAATTTAAAATTTAGTAGGGGAACAAGGCTTTGAATTCTGATGGTTTTAAAATGTTCAAAAAAATAAGTTACAATCCCTTTTTTGTCTAATCTTTTTCTAATCATTGGCAGACATCAAATCACCAGGTTGAAGCAAACGGTCGAAGAAAAAGTCATCGGGCAGCTTCTTATTCGAAGAGTGTATTCATCATGGAAATATCAGCAATTATCATGAAGAATGCAATGGGATGCTTCCTTCTACTTTAGTTGAAAGTAATCTTGGAATAGGAGCAGCAGCAGTACTTTAGTTGTGTGACATGGTCTGTCATGTTCACTAGTATCGCTTTTATTACTGTATCTTGTTGCATGATTTTACCTCCTACTAGGACCTGTTTAAATTTTTTGTGTGTTTTTGCACTTTTTCTTACTTCATAATGCTGGAGTATCGCACATATTTTTTGTTCTTGCCTATCGTTTTTTTATCCCAGGATGCACATTCCATTTTCCAATGGAGAATAATGGTTGCAGCTCCACCCATCATCTCGACGAACAACCAGCAATGAAGCATTTTTGCTCCACACAAGACCTTCTATAGGTAAGTTGCCTTTTGTATGTAGCATCATCATTTTTCCATGATCAAATAACTTGTAGGTCCAAATGTTTTTTTACAAGAATTGCTTGTCTGTTATGCATTTGCCCCATAATAGTATGGAAGTTGCCATGATTTTTGTGTGCAAGTAGATGAAGTAACTCTTCATCCTGTTCATGTAGCACCACCATTTTTTTGGATATGAACTATTTTGCATTTTGCCAAAAACTTTCATGTAAGTTGCTATGCTTTTTGTTCAAGCACATGAAGTTTTCTTTCAAAAACATAGCAACTAGCAAATCTGAAGGTTTTCAACAGGCAATTTTTGTGCTTGTTTTTTTGCTCATACACATTTTTTTATGTTCATACAAGCAGGTACACCACAGACATCATATCTCCAAGACCATTCAATAAGCAAGTTACATGAAATCTACCACATTTAGTCAAGGAGGTGAGAAAACTGATCTACAATTAAAACATCAAAGCATCATACATTTATAAGAAAATTATGAGTTTTTGCATCTTAGGGTACTCCCAAGTTTTTGTTCATACAAGTATGTTTTCTCTTGAAATCAACACTCATCTGCTTAAAACAATCTATATTTTTTTGCTTATGCCTAGTTTTTTATGATCCGCACTTTGTCTATTCAACAGACATGCTCACAAAATTGCACAGTTTATTAATTCAACTTGCTTTCCTATTGTATTGCAGTTGCCTAAACAATGCATATAATTTGCCTGTTATTTAATACAACCCTCTGTAGCATCAGTATAATGACAGGCTAAAAGCATGTAGTGATTAAGAGCATCTCAAATATAGTGGTTAAATTGCCTTATGTATGTCAGCACCATCATTCTCTCATGATGAATAACTTGGACTTCTAAGGTTCTAAGACTTGCTAGCATGTCACTTGTGCATTTGCCCAAAATAGCATGAAAGTTGCTTTGTTTACATGCAATTAGATGAAGCATCAACTGATTAAGAGAACCTGAAGAACAACAGATTAGATGGATATTTTCACAGAGGTCTTTATATGTTCTTGTACACAGGGGACTTATATGTCATGGGAGATAATCTGGCTTCAGAATACTGATGAGAAACAGCAAAATCAAGTGGAAGAAGGTGAGAGATCTAACCTCTAAGATTACAGCCCTGCCCCTTTTCTCTTGTTTTTCCCCTTCTCAGATCAGAGAAGCTTTAAGAGGAGAAGCAACTAATCAAGACGCCATTGCAGATCATCTAAAGGTTTTCTTGCCTTCAGATCTGAAGGTCTAATGGATCTTGTTGGAGCTTGGACAAGTAATCTATGCCTTACTTGGGGGAGAAGAAGATGGCTGGGTGGGTAGGTAATGGAGGTGGAAGCAGCCGCCGGGTGCAAGGGATGGTGGAGGAAGAGCACGTGAGGAGGGGACCAATAGATATCGCGTGGAGAGGAGGCTGGTTTGGTTGGGACGAAGGAACAGGGGGGTTGGGGGCGAGGGAATCGGCGGGCTGTGGGCCTTACCTTTTCTGCACTACGGGGGACAGGAACTTACCTTATTTGGCTGGGCCGCCAGGAAACGCTAGGGGGCAGCCGGCTGCTCACTAGACGCGTCTTTTAAAATTTGAACGGCATGTATAGTTAACTAAAGTGGAAACTATCGTACGAGATGGATAGTCTGCTGGCCCGCAGGGATCGAATTCTCTACGTCAGAGTTCAATCACAGGTGCGAAGATGACCACTGCGACACCAGCGAATTGTTGACTAAAATGGCGAACACATATGTACACCTAGCCCAAATAAATTTGACTTCAATTCTTTTTATTTTTTTGAATGATAGCCACCACTCAGTATTTTTCAGTAAGCGTGGTAACCGCATCCAGGATTGGTAACCAAAATCTATGGAGTGGATACCATGGCGTTTCCTCGTGTTGCGACACTGGACCCGGATGAGGTAGAGCTATCATGACCGTCGAAGATGGATGACGGGAAGGAGAGCAGTCGTCGCTGCCCCGGTGAGACCGTGGCATGTACTCCCTCCGTCCGAAAATACTTGTCATTAAAATGGATGTATCTAGATGTATTTTAGTTATAGATACATCCATTTTCATCCATTTTGATGACAAGTAATTCCGGACGGAGGAAGTAGATGGCATGGCATACTTATCTGGTGTGTTTCCTTGTATTTTTGCCATACTTGGAGGAGTTAGACATACACCGTGATGCAGTCATGGAGCACCATCGCTCTGGAACAAGCAGGCAAGCAGAGAGAGCACAGTACGTACACAGTCTTGTATGTTACTTCTTCCGTCCGAAATTACTTGTCATCAAAATGAATGAAAATGGATGTATCTAGAACTAAAATACATCTAGATACATCCATCTCAATGACAAGTATTTTCGGACGGAGGGAGTATGATCCAACACGTATATACGTACACGGTCTGGTATGTTATTAGGATCCGACACGTACATGTTAGGCTCTCGGCCGAATTCGTGTCTAAAAGCAGAATCGTATCAGGCCCGCAGGGCCCGAGTCGGCCTGCACCTGCCGTGCCCAGCTCTGTATATATTTCCTTGCTCTATACTGTAAATAACCATATAACACGGTGCACGTCCGTGAACCACTGACACAAAGAAAGAAAGAAACCATGAACTGCCTATTACGGAGCTCGCGCCGCCTCCTCCTCGTGTGTAAGCAGGCAGGCGGCGTCCGCCGAGTGGCTTCGCTGCTGCCGCCCCATGCAAACCCGGTGCTCCGCTTCAGTCAGTTGTACCGTAATCCGCGTACGGTCGCTGCGGTGGCGGCCCTCGCCTCGGGTGCCGTGGCTATGGCCGCGTTGGGCCTCTACGACCGCGAGGTTGTGCCTTACACGAACCGCACGCATATGGTAATCAGGTCTCCCCAGGCCGAACGCCAGCTCTGGGAGTCCCGTTACACAAAGGACAAGAAAATCTGGGCTTCCGAATCACGGATCGTCGATCCGCTTCACCCAGACAGCATTCGTGTACGTCGTATCGCCGAGAAAGTTATCGGCGCCACCTATCGTACCCTCCCTATCAACAGCAGCCACGATGGCACCAAGAGACCGAAGCCACAGACAAGTCATCTTGAGGGGTTTGAGTGGGAGGTGATACTTGTTAGAGACGACGACCCCACTGCAGCGTGCGCCCCTGGTGGCAAGATTGCAGTATATACCGGATTGCTCGACCGTTTTAGCGATGCTGAGATTGCCTTTGCTATTGCGCATGAGGTACGTAGGTTTAACATTTATATCCCAGTGCATATTTTATGAGTTTTATTTGAGGTGCCTAATTTTCTCTCCTTTTCTCTTCAGATTGGTCACATCGTTGCTAGGCACTACTCGGAAGTTTGTTACGCCAAGTGGTCTCCAACACTCATGTTTGTGCCTTTCTTCTGAAGGTACGTATGACTGCAATTATATAAATATATAGGCACACACATACACATACACATTATACTTGTATATATTATATGCCCCAGAAATCATTTAGTCTCTAGGCTACGTCTCTTAATTAATTAGTTGTGCTACGCCCTTATCCACAAATTGGAATTTCACTTTAGAGCAGCAGCGAGAACTCAAGCATGGTAGATAATCTATATAAACACATATATAACCCCTGAAAATCACAGTGTGGCTTCAAGAATAACAAGGACAATAGGCAATTAATAGGTCAAGTTCTTGCAAAATTATACTAGAATTGCCCACACACAAAGGAAAGTTAGCAAATTGCCACCTCGCGAGTGACCTGGGTACCCCACCGAGATGCCTCCTTGCTTGGCCGCTACAGTAGGATAATGTTCACTAACAATTACTGGTTTCTTAAAGTAACACCGTAACACATGAGTTGTTCTATGACTGCGCCGCGTACATCATGTTCTGATGATCAATGTTGCCTATATATGCAGGTCGGAGATGGAGGCAGATCACATTGGAACCCTTCTACTTGGAGCTGCTGGTTTCCATCCATACGCGTCCCTCTTGTTCTTCCGGAAGCAGGCAATGATTGAAAGAGAGTCCGTGTCTCAAGATCCCATCCCTTTTAATCCTTCAGATACAACAAGGGCAGAGCATGTGATGCAACCCAAAATCATGCAGGAGGCACTGAAATTATATAAGGAAGCTCCGCCCGAGGAAGGTACCAGCTCACAAGCCACCGGTGAAGGTTTTTCCTTCCGACAAACCCTGGGAGATGCATTCCAACTTATATCGACAAGACTGAGACACGCTCTTACGGGGGGACCAACATATTAGAATGCCCAAGTTGAAGAACCACCCACAGCCACATCGTCAGCACTTTCCGATATGAATGGACATCCCTTCCCGGCAGTCTTGATCAATTCAGTGTATTTCACATATTCAAGAGTGCTTAGGAGAGTTAGTTTGCCGGATGCTGCCATGAGTGTCCTGAAATTTACTTATATAGTACCGGCGTTTTATATTTGTGCCGATTGTTTTTTTAATTAGGTAACAAAAGAACTAAAACTAGAAGATAAATCCCCAATTTCCAAAAGGATAGGTGCCACAATAGAACGGGAATTGTGACGGGTGTTCCAGAGGTCTACTACCTCCAGGCAGTCCATCTCCATGACGACGTTGGTCCATCCTCTTAATTTTGCAAGAATAACGCCATCGCGCAAAGCTAGCGCTTCGGCAATCAGAGGGTCCATGACCCATTGTGTGGCTTACACCAGGCCCCTAGAAACCTTGTCGAAGAACAAGCCACACCACCTGCCCCTCCCTTCTCCAGAATGCTATCAATACCAGCATCCATGTTGATTTTCATGAAATCATCATCAGGGGGGCTCCACCCAAACCCAGGAAGGGTGAGGGACTGATCAATTGGAAGTTCCAGCACTAATGGAATTGCCACCTTTGCCGAGTGCCGGGAACACTCATCAAAGGGCCGATAATCGCGGACAAAGCCTTTGCCGAGTGTTGCACTCGGCAAAGGCCACTCGGCGTACACCCCTCAGGCAAACAGGAATTTGCCGAGAGCCAAAATGCAGGCACTCGGCAAACAGTTTGCCGAGAGCCATACGACGCCTCTTGGCAAAATAAATGAGGGAAATAGGAATTTGCCAAGAGCCAAGACGCGGGCACTCAGCAAACAGTTTATCGAGAGCCACGACGCCTCTTGGCAAAATATATGGAACTCACGGACGGCGGACGGAGACGGCGGCAGCCATGTGGCACACCTTTGCCGAGTGCCCCTCTCGGCAAAGCCAACCACGTGTCGATGACCAGACATGTGGGTCCACAGCACATGCCGAGGGCCACCTTTGCCGAGACCCGCTCTTGGCAAGATAACCACTAAGAAGTGGCCATGTGTCGCTGACCTGATATGCAGGACCCATGGCACAGCCAAGGGCCGTCTTTGCCGAGAGCTGCGAGTCGAAGCGGTGCGCAAAGTGTACAAAGGCGAGTCTCACGGGTTGCGGCTCGGAAAAGAAAACCACTAAGACGCCGCCACGTGTCGGCGACCTGGCATGTGGGCCCAAAGCACATGCCGAGGGCCATCTTTGCCGAGAGCAGATCTCGGCAAAGTCAACCACTAAGAAGCAGACACGTGTCGGCGGCCTGACATGTGGGGCCTGAGGACAGGCCGAGGTAAGGGAGTCCTGGACTAAGGGGTCCGCGGGCGTCCGGTCTATTCGATGTAGGCCGGACTAATAGGCCGTCAAGATACAAGGAAGACGACCACCTCTCGTGTCCGGTTGGGACTCTCGTATGCATGAACGGCAAGTTTAGGTGTCCGAATATACTATTTGCTTTCTGTTAAACCGACTTTGTACAACCCTAGGCTCCTCCGGTATCTATATAAACCGGAGGGTTTAGACCGACGGCAGCATCAGAACATTGAGAGGCTAGCCAAGCTAGGGTTTATCCATTACGATCTCGAGGTAGATCAACTCTTGTAACCCCTATACCCATCGAATATAATCAAGCAGGAGTAGGGTTTTACCTCCATTAAGAGTGCCAAAACCTGGGTAAACATTGTGTCCCTTTGATCATTGTTACCATCGATCCTCAGACATATAGCTTGGGACCCCCCTACCAGAGATCTGTCGGTTTTGACACCGACATTGGTGCTTTTATTGAGAGCTCTGCTATATTGTCAACAGAAGGATTGATGGCTCGCCTCTTCATCGACATCAACGCTATAACCAGGGAATCTTTCTCCCTGGACATGCCTTTGTGTTCAGCGGCTTCGTGCTTCGTGCCAACTCGACCGACAACCTTGAGCAGGTCGACAATTACGCCCCGGCCACCAAATCAGGTTTGGAAACCTGAACTACGTCGCTGATATCAGAGGAGATCTGATCTTCTAAGGGTTCATAGCCTCGGTTGCCGCCCCTACCCTTCGTGAAGATGACTCTTCGGATCCGCTCTGAGATCTCGTCCAGGGGTCGACCCTTACACCCGCCTCGGCCTTAGATCCGGAGCGGGCCGTACCGTCCGAAGACAGGAGGATCAGCCCTGCCGGACTCTCTTCTATCATGGAACCTCCGATCGGAGACCGAGATGCGATCTTGGACTCGCCTCTGGATGACAACTCCGAACTGTCGAAGTATGCGTCGTTCGGTCCTGATCAGGTGTCTATCGCAGAACTCAGCCTACAGATCCGCACACTCATACCCAACTTTCGACCTTAGACGAAGCACTGGGCTTAATGCGATCTCTCGCCATTACGGAAGATTTGCCTCCGAACTACACCCAGCATGGGCTGGGGCTGAGAGCGGGGAATTTTATGACGCGCACACCACCCACTTAATAGTCACTGTCAAGGATTTAACCGACATGGTAGACTACGCGGCCGGTGACATCGACGGTATGGACGACGATGCCGACGCCGAGTCAAGCCAAGTCCCACCCATCACAGGGCATTGGACAACCACTTCAACCTATGACGTATACATGGTGGACACTCCTGAAAAGAAGGACGAGATGGCATTCAAGATCCAGGCAAGGACAAGCCCATCGATGAACCACCAAAGCACAGGCGGTGCCAGAGGCAGATGAGGGTCGTTAGTGTCAAGCTGAGAGGATTCTTCAGTCTTGTTTGTAATTTTACTTCTTGGTTGGTGTTCCTGTTTGCAACGGCTAGTATTCTGCTGTCTTTTCAGTTTTGTCAGGTCGATATGTACATGGCTTGTACTATGATCCTTATGATATAAATGAGACACATATTATCATGAAAAAAATACAGCAGTCAACTACGCCTAGCTGTGTAGGATTAGGACTCCTATGGTAGTCGGTTTACATGTTGCGAGTATTTCTAGGTGAGTGATAGATGTCGGTCGGCCGATCCAGGCCGGGCGTATGTCTGATACAACCTTTTGTAACCGCACGATAAAGAATTTGCTTCGTCCCAAAAAGTTAAACACCGGATAGAAACACAGGAAAAATGCAGTTAAACACATGCCGGACTGGACACGCTCTCGCTGGCCGCCCGCACTTGTCCTCCGCTTTCCGTGTTTGCCGAACACCCGTGCCACCACGCCCGCCACCCGCTCTCGTTGGCCGCTCATGCCACTGCGCTCGTCTTGGTTGCCTCCGTTCGCCATGGCTACAACTCCAATACAGGCAGGTTTCAGCGTGTGGTCACCATAGTTTCAACATCCCTGGCGTCCCATCTCCGGCTCGCCGCTATCGACTTGCACCACCATGTCCAACAAAAAAATAATCTAAAGCAACAAAAACCTGAGATACATGGTTGAAGCAAAAAGATTTGCTGGTTCCAGCAAAACTTAATGGTGGTTCCAGCAAAAAATCTAAGGCAACAAAAATCTCCGGTACTTGGATGAAGCAAAATTATTTGGCAGTTCCACCATATCTTAATGGTGGTTCCAAAAAAATCTAAAAGCAACAAAAAACTTTGGTAAAAGGTTGAAGAGAAAAGATTTGCCCATTCCAGCAAAATTGAATGACGGTTCCAGCAAAAAATCTGAAGCAACAAAAACCTCCGTAATCGGTTGAAACAAAATGATTTAATGGTTCCAGCAAAACTCTCAGCTGAAGCAACAAAAATCTCAGTAGCGGTAGCAACACGTAGCAGCTTACTCTAACAGCCTCGTCGGGCGGAAGTGCCGCACATCCACTGAGCCCGCCATGGCGGGCTGGCGTGGCATGGACCGTCGACTAGGGTTTTGACCACTCGAAAGAATTTTGAGCGGTCACTGAGTATTTCGATGCCCATTGGCAAATGGGTGTTGCAAGCAAAAAAATGGGAGATTTTACGGTGCATCATAATACACCAAATCACGTGTATTATATGGGCGATCTAACGGATTAGAACAACTGGGCCTTTTTTAGCCCAAGGGTATTTTCGACCTACAATTTTTATACCTTTAATCGGCCCAATTAAGTGCAGGGGTATTCTCGTCCGAATTTTTTTGATTAAATTAATTGCATTAATAAAACACTTCATTATAGAGGTCCAATCATCGTGCGTACTCTTTTGAAATTTGGTTCGAGCGGTTCGTCCTCTCTCCTCCTCTCGAGCCCTAACCTCAGCGCCCTCGATCGCCGCCGATCGCCTCCGGCACCCTCAATCGCCGCCGATCGCCTCCGGCGCCCTCGATCGCCGCCGATCGCACTCGCCGTATCACTCCTTCCTCCTGCTCCTACTCCCCCCTCCCCCCTCCATCCAAAGTCACCCAGCTCGGGTCGTGGCGCCAGATCTTCTGACGGCCTCCCCTCCTTCCCCGACCCGAGAGGCCACATCGTCCTCATCGACGTGCATCAACTTTTTTACGCCGGATCTTCGCTGTAAGTGCCTAGCCATCTCAAATCTTTGATGGTCCCTTATGCATATAGTACCAATAGGGGTTGGATTTGATTAGGGTTTAGGATATGTCATGTGAGGTTTAGGGTTTATGGTTTCAGAAAGTTGTCACGAGATTTCTATTGAAAGGGAGTGTAAGTTGGATTTAGCTAGGACATGTTGATGTAGTTAGTTAGGGTTTATGGTTTCAGAAAGTTGTGACAAGATTTTTTTTCAAACGAAGCGTAAGCCGGATTTAGCTAGGACATATTAAAGCACTTAGTTAGGGTTGTGTGCCATGAGAATTTGTCAGCAGATTTGGATTCAAATAAAGTTATTTTGGATTTAGTTAGGAGATAATTATTTTTGTATGGAGTTTGGAGATATTTTCGACTTAGTGACGACATAATTTGGATTTAGTTAGGTGATAATTTTGGATTCAGTTAGGACACAATTTTGAATGGAGTTTGCAGATAATCAGGGGACTTGAAAGATTTGTGCACTTTGGATTTAGTTAGGAGATCCTCAGTTACAACAAGTACAATCAATTAAATATTTCTGGATTTAGTCAGGGAATATTTTATACTTACTTACAGCTTTTGAAGGACTGAGTTTGGTACATGAATCCGATATAAAAAATTAAATCAATTATTTAAGCAGAGTATTGCATAATTATTATGTATGCTATCCATCTGTAACATTGACTATCTGTTTTCGTTGGCAGCATAACGACATGGATGATAAAGGCAACGATGGCAAAAACTTGGGGAATAAATGCAAGGATGACAAGGACATGGGTGATAGACGAAACGAAGGCAAAGGAATGGATGGTATGCGCATGGATGATAACGATAATGAGGATGCAGGCAAGGATGGCATAGACCTAGATGATGTACACATGCAAGGTAAAGGAATTGATATTAAAGGCATGGCTGGTTCATATCTGAATGAGTGTATGGAATACATAGAGATTGTGAAGAAGACTTTCATGACTCCTACATGTTCTACGTAGGGTATGCGAGAAAAAAAGGGTTTGGTGTTAGAAAGGATGATCTGACGTACAGGGGTCCGGGTCCGAAACAAAATGCATACAGAAGGACATACAAGTGCTGCAAACAAGGATGGCGGGCCCTTAAGCACTTTAACAGAGCTGATAGTAAAAGAATATCGAGGGGTCTTTCTCGGTGTGGGTGTCCCGCTCTTTTTCAGGTTGAGCTACAAGATAGTAGTGGCCTCTGGTTCGTCAAGAATTTTGTGGACAAGCATAACCATGTGTTTGTCCCTGCTAACCTGACTCCCTACTTATCGGCTCATCGTAGAATGACTGACGCACAAAAGGCCGATGTCATCGAGTATGATGTTGGTGGACTTCGAACACATCAGATTATGAATGTAATGGAGAAGAATGCCGGAGGTCCCGACAAGCTTGGATTTATAGATCAAGACCTATACAACCATGTTTCAATCCAGAAGAAGCGCAAGATAGAAGGCAGTGACGCTAGATATTTGCTCACCTATATGATTGCACAGAAAAAAGCAGACCCGGAATTCTTTTTCAAATACATAAAAGACAAAGAAGGCCATTTGAGGAACATATTCTGCGCTGATTCACAGTCCCGGATTGACTATGTTGCCTTTGGTGGTGTCGTGGTGTTCGACAGTACATACTGGTCTAACAAGTACATGCTTCCGTTTGTTCCATTTGTTGGTCTGAACCATCACCGCAACACAGTTTTGTTTGGGGTCGGTCTAGTGTCAGACGAGATAATTGCATCATACCAGTGGCTTCTTCATGTATTTTTGGAGGCAATGTCCCAGAGGGCACCCATTTCAGCAATCACCGATGGGGACGGTTCAATGGCTAAAGCAATAGCTCTTATGCTGGACTGGAACAGATCATCGTTTGTGCACGTGGCATATCGAGGAGAATATGGTGATGCACCTCCGCAAGAAAAAGCTTGAGGAATTTAGGGAATTCATTTACCGTCGTTGGGATGTTGATGAGTTTGAGAAAAGATGAGAGGCTTATAAGGTTCGGTTCAAAATAAAACCAACGAGAAAGAGGTCGTCATGGGTTAACAGGATGTACGAGCTGCGACACAAATGGGCTGCTGCGTACACAAAGGGTAGATATTTCCTTGGCATGATGAGTAATCAGAGGAGTGAGTCTCTCAACTCAAGGCTTCATGTGCACCTGAACAGGAAGATGCAGCTTGTTGATTTATTGCAGCATGTTGAGCACTGTGTATCCATAATGCGTAAGAATGAAGCAGCATTAGACGCAGTAGCAACACATACGATACCCTTCACTAAGCTGAATGCACACCCTCTGGAGTTTGCTGCCTCTTATATTTATACAACTGTGATGTTTCCAAAGGTAAAGCGTCAGATTGTCGATGGGACAAATTGGCAGGTCACGGACCGGGTAGCATGTGATGGTTTGGTCGTGTTTGGAGTTTTGCGCAAAGCCCCATATGATAAAGTCCCATATGGCAGGGATGCTACAGAATTGCAAGGTAAGGAAGGTAAGAATGCTGAGGACTTGCATGCAAAAAAATTGGATGCTGAGGATCCCAATGACTTGCAAGGTAAGGATGCCGAGGACTTGCATGCAAAAAACTTGGGTGCTGAGGATCCCAATGACTAGGAAGGTAAGGATGCTGATGACTTGCATGCAAAAAACTTGGATGCTGAGGATCCCAATGACTTGGAAGGTAAGGATGCTGAGGACTTGCATGCAAAAAACTTGGATGCTGAGGATCCCAATGACTTGGAAGGCAAGGATGGTGTGGACTTGCATGCCAAAAACCTGGATGCTAAGGATCCCAATGACTTGGAAGGTAAGGACAGTGAGGAGTTGGATGCACAAGGCGTGGATGCTAAGCCTGTGGATTTTATATATCACGTGACTTGTCTGTTTACAGGAGCAAGACTGGATGATGCAGCTTGTAAATGTAAAAAGTTGGAAAGTCAGGATTACCCATGCGCACATATATTCTACGTTCTGGATCATCTAGGTGTACGCACATTTCCAAAAAAAATTGTCAAGAAAAGATGGACAATGCATGCCAAGCCAGCGTTCCCTTCTTCGAGGACTGCGAACACTCATGTATGGTCTGATCACATGAATAAGTATCATCAACTACGCAACATGGCTAGTGACGCTTTATTCACAGCCGCAGCTAGCGATTCACAGTCAGAACAGGTGATGGAGCTCCTCCGGAGTATATTGGTTGATGGAGAAAAAACTGATTTGGATGAAGGACATAAATTGTTTGTTCCTCTGCCGGCATACTTCTCTGCTGCTCGCGAATGCTGCACTGATGACGTGGAAAATCCAATCAAAATAGTTCCAAAAGGGAGACCAACTACCGAAGAATCGAACAAGAGGATTAAATCCAGGCGCGAGCGGATGAGAGGGAAAAAAAGCAACGAAGTTAGTGCACATGTTTATCTCATTGTTCTTTTCCATACATGCTTACAATGTTAATATGTTCTCTCTTTTTCTTCAATTTACTCAGGAACAAATCGGGGAAATCAAAAGTCACAAGGAGGAAGAAGTGAAAAGAGAAAGACTCAGAGACAGAAGAAGACACAAATTCAGATACAGAAGAAGAGGAAGAATAAAAAAAAGCTACGAAGTTAGTGCACATGTTAATCTCATTGTTCATTTCCATACATGCTTAGAGTTTTAATATGTTCTCCCGAAGAGTGTTCACATGTTTTTCTTCAATTTACGCAGGAAAAAATCGGGGAAATCAAATAGCACAAGGAGGAAGAAGCAAAAAGAAGAGACAGAGTCGAATCTGAGAAGAAGAGAGCAGAGGGAATCTGAGAAGAAGAGACAGAGGCAGATACAGAAGAAGAGGAAGATTCAGGAAAAGAAGAAGAAGAAGATTCAGATGCAGAAGAAGAGGGAGATTCAGATGTAGAAGAAGAGGGAGATTCAGATGCAGAAGAAGAGGAAGATTCAGATGCAGAAGATGGTGGGCTGAGGAGGGCTAGGAACAGACCATTGGAGGTTGCAGAAGAGGATTACGCAAAACTAAACAAGTGGGCATCAGCACAATTGTGCGTACTTAAACATGTTTTCGAATGCTGGCTGCAAATTCATCTATTTCATTTTTTGCAGGAAACGCAAGGGCGCTCCAAATGTCAATGCTGGGAGGAAGAAAAAGAACGATGACAAGGGTGCGCGAGGAAAACCAGTGAAGTTAGTTTTTGTACTTACATGTCCGCTCTACAAGTCGGGTATTTGCTAGTACTGGGTTGACGTTTGTTAACTTTTCCAGGAAAGACTCTAGGAAGGGCAGTAAAGAACAGGCCAAAGGGGTGATGAAGACAAAAAGGCCCGCTAGGAATGTATCCGAGGCTGAGCGAATAAGAGCTGTCAAGTTAGCTTCTGTAGCTATGACGAGAAAAATCAGTGAAGTTAGTGTCTTTTCTGTTATAGTGTATTGTACATGCTCAAATCTTCTTTGCTATCCTATTAACAAACGTTGTTTCATGCAGGAAAGCTATAGTGAAGTAGATACAGGATGTTTAGATGCACAGGGTCAAGCAGAGAAAACAAGGATTTCTGGGGTCGAAAAATTGAGAACAAACTAAAGTAGACAGTTTTCCATGCCGTTATCCACCTTGTTTATGATGTATTAGACCTATTTGATGGACTGCCACTATTTTTCTGAATTCCTCGTTTTCTTGGTACACCCTCATTTTATTATGGACGGGACGACATGGTAGGCTAGTTATGATTTATAAACATCGATGAAACAATCATTTTTAGTGAAGTTGGTTTTCTGTATTTTTTTCATTTTTTTACATAATATATTGCTGAAATTTGTTCAAGTGTAGTCAAATTTCATAGTTGAAATATAAAATAGAAACCGAAAATTTATATATACAAGAAAATAGAACGTTAATAGAAACATCATTTTCAAATAACCTTGAAAATCATTTATTTTCAAATAGAAAATAAGCATACTGATATTTTAATAATAGCATGCTCATTTGAAAAAAGCATGTTCAATTGAAAATAAAACAGAATGAATATGCGGATTTAAAAATAGCATGCTACTTTGAATATACTGTTTTTAAAATACCTTCCTATTTTAAAAATAGCATGCTGATTTTAAAATATGATTTCAAAAATAGCATGCTACTTTTAAAATTATAATGCTCTTTTGAATATGCTATTTTCAAAATAACATGCTGATTTAAAAATATCATGCTAATTTTAAAAATAGCATGCTACTTTTAAAAATATAATGCTTTTTTCAATATGCTACTTTTAAAATAGCATGCTATTTTCAAAAATATCATGCTAATTTTAAAATAGCATGCTTATTTTAAAAATAGCATGCTCTTTTCAATATGCTACTTTTAAAATGACATGTTGATTTCAAAAATAGCATGCTGATTTTAAAAAAATCATGTTCTTTTGGATTTGATATTTTTAAAATAGCATGCTGATTTCAAAATAACAGCCTCATTCTAAAAATATAACGCTGTTTTTAAAAATATAACGCTGTTTTTAAAAATATAACGTTGTTTTTAAAAATAGCATGCTGCTTTCAAAATAACAGCCTCATTCTAAAAATAACGCTGTTTTTAAAATAGCATGCTGATTTCAAAAATTACATGGTTTTTGAAATATGCTGTTTTGAAAGCAGCGTGCTGATTTTGAAAACAACATTTTTTTAAATTACGCTTTTTAAAAGATGACATGTTTTTTAGTATACTGTTTTTCAAATAAAAAAACATGATGGTTTGCTCTGTTTTTGAAAATAGCATGCCATGCCATTTCGAAAGTAACAGAAACATCATTTTTGGCATTGCATTTTGACCCACAAGTTTTTGTATTGCATTGCATTTTTTTGTGCGACACACATACAAACCGCATTTACAAAATAACTCGTAATAGCCAACACAAAAACCTCGTTCAAAAATGAAAGTAGTGTCCAATCCATTTGAAACCCGGTTAAATTTGATTCTAAAAATACTAGCATCACTGTGGCAAGAAAAAGGAAATATAATTGCAGTCCATAAAGGTAATTATATCAAGGAGGGTACTAGGGTGCGTTATATATATAGACTTGCATAGCAAGTACGTTACGCCACATAGTGTACCACCAAGTTACTGCCAAGTTCCACTTACTGGACGATCTTCATACCCAGTCGGACCCAAAAGTTATACCACCAAAGTACCAGTTACTACCAAGTACCAATTACTACTAAGTTGCACTTACAGGACCCAAAAGCTGATACTACCAACTTGCTGTTACTGGCTACTACATACAGATAATAAAACTAGCGTCAAACTACTGCCATGGGTCAACGAATCCTCATGCCACTAACCATGTTCACCCTAAGCCCACCTCCACTCCTTTCCATGAACTTGAAGATAGCCATTTGATCTTCTTTCACTCTGGCTCCCTCAACGACTTCTCCCCAGTTCTTCGTCATGATCGCACGCCCGTCCTTGTTGCCCATCTTGAACAAGACCTTTTTATTACCTTCAAAATGTTCGTTGGTGACACGCACAACCATGAGCTTTCGCAGATAATCTTTGAGGTAGGCCTGACTGTAACCCTTTGAGAAGATCTGATTGCACAGGGAAATAAATAATGTTACATAAAAAATTAAGTATGATTTGCACACAAAAAAGTAAGTATGATTTGCACAACCACGCCCGTCCTCCTCTCTGTCTCTACATGATGGCATTTTCACTAGTGAAGTATGATTTGCAAAAGAAAAGTCCAAGTGTTTACCATCATGCTCTTCCCTTTGATGACTGCCGAGCAAGTGACGGTGCTGACATAGTATGGTATGGGAGGTTGGCACTTCGTTACTATGGATTTGAGACAGTCCCACCGATCCTCGTTTAGCGATACATGGTTGCCGTAGAAGATGCGATCCTGAAAAGTTCTTTTTCTCACAATGTATCCCGGACATGTATAAAAAATTAAGATGACAGA
This sequence comes from Aegilops longissima, assembly GCA_021605205.1. Classification (NCBI taxonomy): domain Eukaryota; kingdom Viridiplantae; phylum Streptophyta; class Magnoliopsida; order Poales; family Poaceae; genus Aegilops; species Aegilops longissima. Next base: position 58,093 of record JAHIAM010005314.1, read on the forward strand.
GTAGTAAATAATTTCATACGTAAGATCTAGAACATCAGCAGTGGGTTAATGATCAATGCCCACTCCAATGATCAAGAAATAAAGGACATAGATAACCCAATCACATCCACCCAACAATATCTCGTAGAAACATGGGCAAATTGAATATTTGATTTATTTAAACTAACAACTAAACACTCCTCTATGTAAGCTCTAGTTCAGTAAATGTTGATTTGGAAGGTCATCTAGAACCCAAACAGAGTAATGTGTGGTAATCAAGTGTCACTCAAACATCAACTTTTGATATTTCATGGTTCATTTAATATCTGACCAGCCATATAGAACTTTACCCCATAGTGCCAAGATAGGATCGTGGTCCACATCTCCATCTCCATCATTAATATCATCAGTGTCATAGTCGCTAGAGGTGTCGTCATCACCGCTATAGCCGTCACTCCCACGTGAAGTGCCATCTGAAGCATCATCTGAGGTGGTCCTGTGATCACTCTCTTCACTGCTGATGAGGATGGTTTCCCTTGCCATTCAAACTTGTTGCATGAATTGCAATGAACAAATGTTAGTTATTGATATATGAAATCAGTCTTCCATTAGGAATTGTTAGCACCATATACAATGTGAATAATCTTTTCGCATACTTCTAGCTAAGTACGTAGTTCATGTGTAAACATCTACACGAAAAAGCTAATAGACAACTATTCGCACGACTAGTCAAGAGAACTGGTTAGACTCATAATCATTGGGCAGACATAACCAATTAGGATATTTCAAGGTTACAATTTTGTGAGCTGGACAAGAAAACTTGGTAACCAACCAATTAGTAGCCATGTACAAATGAACCATGATTGACTGGTCTCATCGAGCAATACGTGAAACAATAACTGATCTGCCTTTGATCACTGCAAATTTCCTGATGGGCTGTTGTGTGGTACCATCAGGTAATAAATATAAAGTCTTTAAATTGTCCCAACAAAAAAAATAATGAATTTGCTGCTGTACATACCATTTTTAGAGGTAGCTGTGGAGGTTAATTTTCCAATTCCCAGTGAGAATAAGGACATGATAGAATCTCTCAAGCAAGATGACAGCATAGTGAAGGCTATGAGAACGAGCAAGGTATGCTGACCAATAGTCACCCTTTTGTATACTTGCTATTTATTTATTCATTACTACCCATACCAACAAGTAAAATCATGATTATGAAGTATAATGGCAGAAAATCCAACAGTGAGGAATTTGTTGCAATGTGAACTACTAGCTCACAACAAATTTTCATTGACCCCAACAAGCCCATACCATATCTTGGAGATAGGCTGACATAATTCAAGTAAGCAGTAACAACAATCAGCAAAAATATGTACCAACCAAAAATATTACATGTGTGCACATATCATAAAAAACATGCACCAATCAAGAGCAGTCTATACTTGACAAATCCTTCAAAATATGCACTAATCATCATACTACCATCGAGTCATACATGAAACTATAACTGATCCTCATTCCATCATTACAAATTCCTCATGGACTGCTTCTGTGCTCGCCTTTTTAGATTTTAATAACTAAGCATCAGCAAATACATATACACAGTCTTCAAACTATCCCAACAAACCAAAACATGTGTATGCTCCTATGAATATACTTTTTCTATATCTAGCAGCGGGGGGTCATCTTCCAGGGGGAAAAACTACTTGATACCATCTGTCAAGCAAGATGACCTACTAGTTGACAGTAAATCCGCGAATACCCGAAATATGCACACAAGCAAGTGTCAGATCGACATTCGAAGGGCAGGGAAGATCAATCTTACCTGCGAAGTGGGCTGGAGTGGACTTGTTTGAAGCTGGCTCCGGTCACCACCGGAGGTTCGGGCGGCGCGACCAGGATTGGGGATGAAAAGTTGCGGTGGAGGATCGTGGACGGAGCAGGGGGAGTGGAGGATCGTGGCCGGAGTAGGGGGAGTGGGTGGCCTCGCGGATCCGGCGGATTTGACGACGACGAGGGCGGCCTAGGTGAGGGCTTGGCAAACCCTAGCCGTCGCACTCCGCGTCGCCTCTCTGTCTCTACAAAGAACGAAGTGGGGTGGGATTGGGATGGGGGGGGGGGGTTGGGGCCATCGCCCACTTTTCTCTCTGCCCCCCACTTGTACAGGCCCACAAAAGGAACAAAGTGTTGGGCCGGATCAGATGCAGATTTGGCAGCTTAACCAATTCTGGCCAAACAGAAAAGATCAGCATGATCACAGGTGTTCTTTTGAAGAAACCCTAAAAATACACTGATGTTCGTATTGCATGTGGATGAGTCTTTCAGTACACCAATTGATCTTGAATAATTTTAAGCACTCCACAGTATATTTATATATATATGAAAATAATGGTTAACCAATAAAATGGTAAACTATTAGATGCAAGGTTACAAATATTTGAAAAAATCAATAATTGAATTGTATGCATTTTTATGATTAAATTTCATAAATGTAACATTTCTGCAAAAACTATGATAATTAAAATATTCATTGATATTTAAAAAAAAAAACAACCGCAAATGACTACTTATGCAAACCAGAACTTCTTCAGGGTTACGTTAATTCATCTATTCTTTGGCATGCTGGTTCTCATAACGCCTTCTTCGGACCTTCTCTTTGTCCGACAAATTCCTGAGATATTGGGCTAGTGCCTTGTGTTTCGCCCTCACACCATGCTTCATTTGGTATCCTTTGGCAACTCCTTCGGCGTGCTCAAGAATACTAACGAAAGCCGGGTCTAGATATTTGCCACAGAACGCGCAACGATACGCCATACGCTTAAGGACGTTGCACTGTCCATTCTGCAATTCTTCAAGGGTTTTCTGAGTGTGTACATCCATCTCTCATTCGGAAATGTCCGCATAATCATGAGAATAAGGCTGCAAGTTAAAATTATGTATGATATAAGCTGCACCATTGTTTTCAGTACCTAATATTCCCTAAGTTTCATACTGTAGTGCCTATAAATTATTTTTAAAGTAAACATTTATTAACTTTAAAAAATTAAGGAGAAAAAGGCAATATCAAATCCATATGAAAGCATAAATCATATGACATACTTTTAAAAAATTGTCAATAAACATGCACAACCTTTATGATGCCTGACTTTTGGCATAAAACGAAAACGCACTAAATTGTGGAGTGGATGAACCATTAATTTCTCAAAGATTGATTGAACAAATAATGATCATTACGTACTGATGATCAACATTATATTTAGAGCTAGATTCCATTATGTCAATTCAACAATGCATTGATGGTTTAATGATTAACCTCTAACCTTAAACTTGAAGATAGATCTACAGTTAAAAAATTAAAATTACCGTAACGGAATTCCAGTCCATGCCGTGCATGTGCTGCTGCTTGTGATCAACGACGGAGTACTGCACCTCGTTGACACGATGCTTGTCTGGGTCGGACACTGAGTAGTCCAAAGCTTTCTCGTGGGGATCCTGATCCATAAGATGGACGACGACGTTGGTGGTTAGCCCCGCAAGTCCACGATCTGTCACGACGCCGTCCATGACAGGCCCCTCACGTCCATGGCCACGATCTGTCACGACAGCCAATCGACCTCGACGAGTGGATTTCATATCCGGCGGCAGGGTGGCGGGCGTGTGAGCGGCGGCGATGGTTTTAGAGCGTAACCTAGGGGGAGAGATGCGGGGAGTAATTGGTAGTAACCTACTATAGCGGAAATACTTATGAGAAAAATTGATTGGTCGGCGTTGGGCACCTTCAATGCAGCGGCGCTTATTTAGGCGCTTAATTAGGATCCTGGAAAAAAATCAGAAGCGTAGGCGCTTGGGGCAGGACCTAGGAACTGGATTTTGTACATCTACGTGATGCAATCCAAAGATCGTGTCCGGGGTGGATGGGTTGGGGATTGAAAATTGTGTACATAAACCCTAATGCTCAAGACTTGTGAAAACATCAGATGAAATTGTCATCAAGTGATCTAGTATTACTTGGATCGAGACTTTGTGATCATCATGTAGCCACGCCACAACACGATGGTTCTAGTATTACTTGGATCAACACCTTAGGCAGCAAACTAGTGCATTTCATTTTTGAGTCACCATCCTCCTTGAAAACCACATGTACACACTCATCATGTATACCATAACACATCAAAATCTGTTAACTAGCGCTCACAAGCTTAAATAGCTTCAAACGAACCTAGCCAATCAGGGTTTTATGCTACTAAATCTAAATGAGCCGATGATTAATGAGCACGAGTTTAACAAGCAGAGATGCCAAACCACACACCAATTAACATAGTTCTACCTTAGTTCAACGCTTCCATGCATATATATATATATATATATATACAAAAGCAAGCACCACTTAGTAGTACAGGTGCACATAGTTCAACCATAAAAGTTCACCAACGAAGTATAGCATACGGTAGTACTTAGCATAGTTACAACCAAAAGAGCATCAGTTCTACCTGCGAGGGTGCGCACTTCCCTAAATCCTCAAAGAAGCCTCATCAAGTAGTCGGCATACGCGGCGTGCTTCACCCTGAAAGCGTAGCCATTGTTGGTGCTTCCTTGGGATGTTCCGATTGCATGGTTGATGGTACTCGACAGGTCGCGTTTCATCACCTTGTTGCAGAAAGGGCATCCGTAGCCCTTTCCGAATCTAGGCCTCACATCTTTCTCGAGCTCACCATTGTTCAGCTGCCTCAATTTCTGCCTCCTGAAGATCCTCTGGGTTTTTGGGTCGCTGTCAACGTCGTCACTTAGGACCTACATGTAGTACAAAATATTGCGTAAGTATATTTAATATGATAATTCAGCAGACACATAGTCTATGAAATATAATGTAATTGATGACAGCGTAAAATATCTTCAAATGGCGTTGAAAAAATAAATGCATAACTTATTAGTTGCTACATAAGCAACTAAATGGGATAGTACCATATAGTAAAAAAATGAAGGATCAACCATACATGTCGAAGAGAGCACTAGCATTGCCACATTTTGCCACACATTTTTCCCAAACTTGCCTAAGGTTAGTTCATCAAAATGAGAGCCACAAGTTGGCAAGCCTAAGGAACCTTGCCACACTTATTGTGTGTATGCCATGTGGGACCAAGTGTGGCTTGCCTAAGGTGTGGCTGGAACCAAACACTCACTTAAGTTGGTCAAGCTTGCCTAACCTTAGGTATAGAAATCTTTGGCAAAGTTAGTCACAAACCAAATAGCCCTTGAGTGCAACAAAATTCACTTGTTACGTAAAAATGCATGAACTGATGATGTAACATGGCAGAGCAGCATACAGATGTACTAATGCAAAAAAAAAGACTTATAACTTACATGCATGACTAGATAAAATAGCTCGTGAGCTGTATTTATTTAGGGTTAGAATTTTGTGCGCTTATGATGATGGATATTGAAAGTCCCCATGTTATCGTCGTGGAAGTTTCCCCTGTTGATCGATACCCCACCCATCAATGTTCCTGAACCATTCAACGTTCTAGGTAAAGTTGTTAATTATTATGAATTCTGACAATAAGTGATCCCAAATGTTGTACTTACAAAAAAGGGTTTTTATCATTTATGGCACCAGTTGTGTCCCACAACTAAGTATCACCACTAGGAATTTCTACTGCTAAAAAAAGCCATCGCTTCGTTAGACACATGCTCTAAAATGCCACTGCACATCATTATTGTGATATCAAATCTATCTTGACATGCTATAATGGCATCAATACCTATGGACCAACATGCCAGCTCTCCCTCTATCTCACTACAATAAAGTGTGGGCCCACTTGATCCCAACAGCATTCTTATTTTCCGGTAAAATTATTCGCTTACTTACTCCTCACAAGTGGGGCCACACTAATCATTGTGAGATAGAAAGAACTGAAATGTGGGCCTGAGGTTTTTTTTTTCATATTAGATGGTCAACAAGTTTTACATGAAAATAACAATGTCTAATGGCATTATTGAGCAAACATCTAACGGAACGATGGCATTTTTGATACATCTAATGGCATTTTTGAGTAAGCATCTCACGGACCGATGCCATTTTTGAGCGGCTGTAACTTCTAAGGGAAAAACTGAGTAGTGGGATACAACTGGTGGCATAAATGATAAAAACCCTACAAAAGAACTAATTAAAACAACTCAAGTAAAACATTGATGATATCCAATTTCTTTCTAAAATAGCCATTTCTTAGAGATAATCAATGTTTAAAATCATTGCCACAGCCACTTATGGAACATTTAAACCAAAGATTGATCAAGTGCAACCAAACATGTACTCAACATTTTAATAACTTATTTGCCTTGTACTGACCAGGGAAAACTAGGATATTACAAAATAAATAAATGAATAAATAAAGGGGATAGATGACTAACCTCTTCTTCGTTCTCGTCGGTGACGACCACATGTGGGGGCAGGGGAGGCAACAACCGCGGCAGATGAACACCCGGCTGAGGCTGAGCAGCCACCACCTGCTCCGGCAGAGGAGCCAGAGGAGCTACCTGTTCCGGATTATTAGCAGAATATTTTATATCGGTCAAAAACTAACATATACATGCCTCAATAAATGTAATCTAGCTACACAGCTGTGGATCCAGGATTTCATACTTGGGTGTTCAAAAATGGAGGGAGTAATATCTAAAATTTTCATGTGAAAAGATTCTTTGTCCATCGTAATGACAGTACTGATATGAATGACAGAAAATGAAGATTATTTACTTCATGACCATAGAATATGACATTTTCATAAACAAGGCATGGTGTTGTTATCCTTAAGTTGCAGAAAATATTTTCACAATCACCTACGTAGGCAATTCAATTCCACGGTCAAGCTACGTATTTGTATTAACGTATTTGTATTAGCACAGTCACCAAACCTAGGTGGATTTATTAGCAGAATAATTTATCTAGATCAAAATATTGCCTATACAGGGCTGAACACATGTAACCTAGCTAGTTACCTAACACCTCTACGGAATATAGATATGGAGTCCATCGATCAAAGATAAAAAGAAACCCTGGACTTCCCCAAAAATAGACAAAAGGACTGACCAGAGCACACCTAGGATTTTACAAAAAATTAAAGGAGATAGATGACTAACGTCTTCTTTGTTGAAATCGCCGACGACCAAAGGCTCGGGCACATGAGGCGTCACCTGGGGCAGAGGAGACACCTGCTCCGTCTGAGGAACCAGAGCAACTACCTGGTCCCACACATAAATAGCAGAATATTTTATATAGATCAAAAAATGTCATATACATGCCTAAACTAATGTAACCTAGCAACACAGCTTCAGACCCAGGATTTCAAAGTTGGGTGTTCAAAAACTTATATTGCAAACCAAAACCACAACAATATTTTTCAAACGGCTGAGATCAAGTTGTCTTTTGAGTCCAGAAGGCATTCTTCTGCCTCTGCTTCTGTTACTCAAGAAATTAAAGAGTTAGGAGTAATATCTAAAATGTTCATGTGAAAATATTATTTTTCCATCATACTGACAGTACACACATGAATGACAGAAAATGAAGATTATTTACTTCATGACCATAGAATATGACATTTTCATAAACAAGGCATCATGTTGTTATCCTTAAGTTGCAGAAAATATTTTCACAATCACCTACGTAGGCAATTCAATTGCAAGGTCAAGCTACGTATTTGTATTAAAGTATTTGTATTAGCACAGTCACCAAACCTAGCTAGGTGGATTTATTAGCAGAATAATTTATCTAGATCAAAATATTGCCTATACAGGGCTCAACACATGTAACCTAGCTAGTTACCTAACACATCTACAGAATATTGATATGGAGTCCATCAATCAAAGATAAAAAGAAACCCTGGACTTCCCCAAAAATAGACAAAAGGACTGACCAGAGCACACCTAGGCTTTTACAAAAAAATAAAGGAGATAGATGACTAACGTCTTCTTTGTTGACATCACCGACGACCACAGGCTCGGGCACAGGAGGCGTCACCCGCGGTAGAGGAGACACCTGCTCCTTCTGAGGAACCAGAGCAGCTACCTGGTCCCACGTAAATAGCAGAATATTTTATATAGATCAAACAATGTCATATACATGCCTAAACTAATGTAACCTAGCAACACAGCTTCGGACCCAGGATTTCAAAGTTGGGTGTTCAAAAATTTATATTGCAAACCAAAACCACAACAATATTTTTCAAACGGCTGAGATTAAGTTGGCTTTTGAGTCCAGAAGGCATTCTTCTGCCTCTGCTTCTGTTACTCAAGAAATTAAAGAGTTAGGAGTAATATCTAAAATGTTCATGTGAAAATATTATTTTTCCATCATACTGACAGTACACACATGAATGACAGAAAATGAAGATTATTTACTATGATATTTTCATAAAAAAGGCATGGTGTTGTTATCCTTTACTTGCAGAAATTATTATGCTTAAAATAAGCAAGCAAATAATATATTTCAAGTAGGGATGATAACAAGTCTAAAATATTACAACCTATGGTAATTGGACTCCAGGAATCAAGCAATTGGTGTTGAGCAAAATGAACGACAAAAAATGTGTCTGCTGGATTAAGCGTGAGAGGCTAGTTTTATACAAATTGACATGAAGTTTAGTGCACAAACTACACCACTTTTAGTCCATTTAGCAATAAAAGAACCATATATAAGAAATTTTGGGCAGAAATTTTCGGGTGGTTGGTAGATCTATCTTAACATTTGGCATCAAAACATTTTGGATGCACGAGAGCCATGGATCGGAGTGGTTGGCAGGTCTTAAAAACAAGATAACCTATACAATGAGGAGCCGACCCCCACACCCATGCACGCATGTGGATACGCCCTTGAAACCTACCGGATCTAACGAATCTAGGTACGGATTTCATAGATGGAAGAAAAGCAGAAACCCTAGCCATGCCCAAAAATAGATAAGGGACTGAACAAGGAAACCTAGGATATTTCCTAAAATAGGACTGACCTCTTCTTCGTCGTGGTTGCCGTCGACGTTGACCACTGGCTGCGGCAGAGGAGGCAGATGGCGTGGCAGAGGAGGCAGATGAGTCACGTGCTCCGGCGTAGGTGACACCTGCACCGGACCCTGGACGTGGTCGACGACGTCAAGGCCGCCCTGCTGCCGGCTCGACACCTCGCTGGTGGGGAGGGTTTTCTCCATGTGCAGCTTCGCCCGACGCTTGGATGATTCTTGCGCCATGTCGTCGGCCCCGGCGTCGGCCCTCCCTCCCATGGTGCGCTTGGGCATGTCGACGGCGGAGGTGCAGCGGCGGGAAGGGAGCAGCGGCGGGAAGGGAGCAGTAGCAGGATGGGCAGCCAAGTGGTGAGGCGTGGGAGGAGAAAACCCTCGTATTGGTGGATGGATAAGAGGACGGGAAGAGGGGGGCGGCGATGAGATAAATGCTAATGGGGAAGCGGAGAGTGCTATGGGGAAGCGGAGCCGCCGATTTATTCCTGGGCAGTCAAAAGGAGTTGTTGCCACGTTCACACCTCCCCGTGCGTTGTTCACACCACCACGTCTTTGCACATCAAAACGTAACTTCTCACTTTTTTATGGGAAAATCACATCCTTTTGTTTTTCCTTCCAAAGATATGTGGCGAAAAAACATGACAAAAATTGTAGAAGGCATGGTGGGATACGTGCACATGTTGTCTTTTTGTACTACAAGTGCACTTGTTGGCAAGTTGCATGTGCACGTGTCATGTTTCATTTTTCTTATTAAAAAATATGTTGTACACCTTTACATAGACGCTTGAATTATTGTTTTGTATGTTAATAATTCCGAAATATTGAAATTCAGCATGCACATAACACATGGCTTCCAAGCTTCGTCGCGACCGCTTGGATTAAATCAGTATATGCCCGTTGTCTGGTATTGGGCGGGGGAATGTGGATCCATGCGATGCCATGCGTTTCATCTGGACCCATGTCATGCACCCCCAGCCAATCGGGCCGACATCATGTGCCGCTAGGCTTCTCGGTCCTAACCATGCGCTAGTGTCCACCATGGGTAGAGATGCTCAGGTGCACAGGTTTGCTGGCACTAGTGAATGACGTCGTATCTCGGTGTGCAATATGTGTATTCGCGTGTTGCTTTGACATACCTAGCATGCCGAGGGAAGGGACTCGTGTCGGAGGTCCAACCAACCGAGGTGGGGTCAATAATGGATGGATGGTGTGGGTGAACCTGGCAAACGGTGCACGGTTTGAGTGAAGCTGGCTAAGTGTGCATGGCTGGGGGCTAGATGGCTAATGAGTGCGCATGCGTCTTGTGTACATTGTCAAGGTTGACTGGTGAGTGTCTACTTGGCCACGCGTGTGGGTCCAGTTGGCGTGCGGCGCACGGGACGAGCCTTGGTTGCTAGGGTCCACATCTTGCGGCACAGAGTTCTGAAGCAGATGAAGGGGCAGGCCCCGCACACCGTTCATAGGCCAGACTCGTTTCCTCTCAATGGACAATGGCTCCAAGGCGGCCCTTCTCTTTTTGTGGCACATGGCCCATATATATGGACCAAAGAGCTTAGCATGTGATTGTTACCCCATTCACTGCTATGATTTCATGTGGCCGCGGTATAGATCGTGAATTCCCGATGATACTACCCTAGAAATGCGGCAACTGTCCCGAATATGGCATGCGGGACCCAAGAAAGGCGGGACCTAGCATGCGCGTTTGGATTGTTCTCTGTTGACCGAGAGAAAGCATCGATGAAAAGCGGAGGAGCGGGCCCTTTTCGGTCGCAAACCGGATGCGTTACCTCAAGGTAGCTAGATCCAAACCGTGCACCCCCGTCGTCTGGACTCACGTGGCGCACCACTTACATAGTAGACCCACACCACTTACACCGGCCCCCAAACCAACCATTCCCCTGGTAGACTCATATACCGCACCCCGCAAAATAGCTTAGCACAAGACTTCCACCCCGATTTCCACAACATGCACCACTACAAGTAAGTTTCCAAAAAATGGATTATCGCATTATCAACATTTTTTTGCCAAAACAAGCAAGTTGTTTTTAAATTGCTTGAAAATAGCAAGGTTTCTGTTAAATTATAATTTCATTAATTACACATTATAACGTGCATTTTTTTGTCCCTCAAGAAGGGGTGTGTTCTTTTTTTGTAAACCCACAAAATTACTTCCTTTCCTTCAAAAAAACGAATCCTTCTTCACCCTCTCACAATCACGTTCACGTTCACGGTGGCCTCGCCCTATAATCTAGGAGTGGTCGATCCAATCTCCCCATGGGGGACAACTTCCACGCACTATCTATCTTGGTTGGTTGCAACCATCTCGCCATCACCGTTTTTATGGGAAAATCACATCCTTTTGTTTTTCCTTCCAAAGATATGTGGCTAAAAAACATGACAAAAATTGTAGAAGGCATGGTGGGATATGTGCACATGATGTCTTTTTGTACTACAAGTGCACTGTTGGCAAGTTGCATGTGCACGTGTCATGTTTCAATTATTTTATTGAAAATTATGTTGTACACCTTTACATAGATGCTTGAATTATTGTTTTCGTATGTTAATAATTCCTAAATATTGAAATTCAGCATGCACATAACACATGGCTTCCAAGCTTCATCAGCGACCGCTTGGATTCGTCTGGTATATGCCCGTTGTCTGGTATTGGGCGGGGGAATGTGGATCCATGCGATGCCATGCATTTCATCTGGACACATGTCATGCACCCCCAGCCAATCGGGCCGACATCATGTGCCACTAGGCTTCTCGATCCTAACCATGCGCTAGTGTCCACCATGGGTAGAGTTGCTCAGGTGGACAGGTTTGCTGGCACTAGTGAATGGCGTCGTATCTCGGTGTGCAATATGTGTAGTCGCGTGTTGCTTTGACATACCTGGCATGCCGAGGGAAGGGACTCCTGTCGGAGGTCCAACCAACCGAGGTGGGGAAAATAATTGATGGATGGTGTGGGTGAACCTGTCAAACGATGCACGGTTTGAGTGAAGCTGGCTAGGTGTGCATGGCTGGGGGCCAGATGGCTAATGAGTGTGCATGCGTATTATGTACATTGTCAAGGTTGACCGGTGAGTGTCTACTTGGCCACACGTGCATGCATGGTGTGGGTCCAGTTGGCTTGCGGCGCACGGGACGAGCCTTGGTTGCTAGGGTCCACATCTTGCGGCACAGAGTTCTGAAGCAGATGAAGGGGCAGGCCCCGCACACTGTTCATAGGCCAGACTCGTTTCCTCTCAATGGACAATGGCTCCGAGGCGGCCCTTCTCTTTTTGTGGAACATGGCCCATATATATGGACCAAAGATCTTAGCATGTGATTGTTACCCCATTCACTGCTATGATTTCATGTGGCCGCGGTATAGATCGTGAATTCCCGATGATACTACCCTAGAAATGCGGCAACTGTCCCGAATATGGCACGCGTGACCCAAGAAAGGCCGGGACCTAGCATGCGCGTTTGGATTGTTCTCTGTTGACCCGAGAGAAAACATCGATGAAAACGGAGGAACGGGCCCGCACTCAGTGCGCAAAACGGATGCGTTACCTCAAGGTAGCTAGATCCAAACCATGCACCCCCGCCGTCTAGACTCACGTGGCGCACCACTTACGCAGTAGACGCACACCACTTACACCGGCCCCCAAACCAACCATTCCCCATGTAGACTCATATGCCGCACCCTGCAAAATAGCTTAGCACAAGACTTCCACCCCGATTTCCACAACATGCACCACTACACGTAAGTGTCCAAAAAATGGACTATCGCATTATCAACATTTTTTTCCAGAACAAGTTGTTTTTAAATTGCTTGAAAATAGCAAGGTTTCTGTTAAATTATAATATCATTAATTACACATTATAACGTGCATTTTTTGTCCCTCAAAAAGGGGTGCATTCCTTTTTTGTAAACCCACAAAATTACTTCCTTTCCCTAAAAAAAACGAATCCTTCTTCACCCTCTCACGATCACGTTCACGTTCACGGTGGCCTCGCCCTATAATATAGGAGTGGTCGATCCAATCTCCCCACGGGGGACAATTTCCACGCACTATCTATCTTGGTTGGTTGCAACCATCTCGCCATCACGGTTTTTTATGGGAAAATCACATCCTTTTATTTTTCCTTCCAAAGATATGTGGCGAAAAAACATGACAAAAATTGTAGAAGGCATGGTGGGATACGTGCACATGTTGTCTTTTTGTACTACAAGTGCACTTGTTGGCAAGTTGCATGTGCACGTGTCATGTTTCATTTTTTTATTGAAAATTATGTTGTACACCTTTACATAGACGCTTGAATTATTGTTTTCGTATGTTAATAATTCCTAAATATTCAAATTCAGCATGCACATAACACATGGCTTCCAAGCTTCGGCGACCGCTTGGATTAAATCAGTATATGCCCGTTGTCTGGTATTGGGCGGGGGAATGTGAATCCATGCGATGCCATGCGTTTCATCTGGACCCATGTCATGCACCCCCAGCCAATCGGGCCGACATCATGTGCCGCTAGGATTCTCGGTCTAACCATGCGCTAGTGTCCACCATGGGTAGAGATGCTCAGGTGCACAGGTTTGCTGGCACTAGTGAATGATGTCGTATCTCGGTGTGCAATATGTGTAGTCGCGTGTTGCTTTGACATACCTGGCATGCCGAGGGAAGGGACTCGTGTCGGAGGTCCAACCAACCGAGGTGGGGTCCATAATGGATGGATTGTGTGGGTGAACCTGGCAAACGGTGCACGGTTTGAGTGAAGCTGGCTAGGTGTGCATGGCTGGGGGCTAGATGGCTAATGAGTGCGCATGCGTCTTGTGTACATTGTCAAGGTTGACCGGTGAGTGTCTACTTGTCCACGCGTGCATGCATGGTGTGGGTCCAGTTGGCGTGCGGCGCACGGGACGAGCCTTGGTTGCTAGGGTCCACATCTTGCGGCACAGTGTTCTGAAGTAGATGGAGGGGCAGGCCCCACACACCGTTCATAGGCCAGACTCGTTTCTTCTCAATGGACAATGGCTCCGAGGCGGCCCTTCTCTTTTTGTGGCACATGGCCCATATATATGGAACAAAGAGCTTAGCATGTGATTGTTACCCCATTCACTGCTATGATTTCATGTGGCCACGGTATAGATCGTAAATTCCCGATGATACTACCCTAGAAATGCGGCAACTGTCCCGAATATGGCACGCGGGACCCAAGAAAGGCCGGGACCTAGCATGCGCGTTTGGATTGTTCTCCATTGACCCGAGAGAAAGCATCGATGAAAACGGAGGAACGGGCCCGCACTCAGTGCGCAAACCGGATGCGTTACCTCAAGGTAGCTAGATCCAAACCATGCACCCACGCCGTCTAGACTCACGTGGCGCACCACTTACGCAGTAGACGCACACCACTTACACCGGCCCCCAAACCAACCATTCCCCATGTAGACTCATATGCCGCACCCTGCAAAATAGCTTAGCACAAGACTTCCACCCCGATTTCCACAACATGCACCACTACACGTAAGTGTCCAAAAAATGAAATATCGCATTATCAACATTTTTTTGCCAAAACAAGTAAGTTGTTTTTAAATTGCTTGAAAATAGCAAGGTTTCTGTTAAATTATAATTTCATTAACTACACATTATAACGTGCATTTTTTTGTCCCTCAAAAAGGGGTGCATTCCTTTTTTGTAAACCCACTAAATTACTTCCTTTCCCTCGAAAAAATGAATCCTTCTTCACCCTCTCACGATCACGTTCACGTTCACGGTGGCCTCGCCCTATAATCTAGGAGTGGTCGATCCAATCTCCCCATGGGGGACAACTTCCACGCACTATCTATCTTGGTTGGTTGCAACCATCTCGCCATCATGGTTTTTTAAGGGAAAATCACATCCTTTTGTTTTTCCTTCCAAAGATATGTGGCGAAAAAACATGACAAAAATTGTAGAAGGCATGGTGGGATACGTGCACATGTTGTCTTTTTGTACTACAAGTGCACTTGTTGGCAAGTTGCATGTGCACGTGTCATGTTTCATCTTTCGTATTAAAAAATATGTTGTACACCTTTACATAGACGCTTGAATTATTGTTTTCGTATGTTAATAATTCCGAAATATTGAAATTCAGCATGCACATAACACATGGCTTCCAAGCTTCGTCAGCGACCGCTTGGATTCGTCTAGTATATGCCCGTTGTCTGGTATTGGGCGGGGGAATATGGATCCATGCGATGCCATGCGTTTCATCTGGACCCATGTCATGCACCCCCAGCCAATCGGGCCGACATCATGTGCTGCTAGGCTTCTCGGTCCTAACCATGCGCTAGTGTCCACCATGGGTAGAGATGCTCAGGTGCACAGGTTTGCTGGCACTAGTGAATGACATCGTATCTCGGTGTGCAATATGTGTATTCGCGTGTTGCTTTGACATACCGGCATGCCGAGGAAGGGACTCGTGTCGGAGGTCCAACCAACGAGGTGGGGTCAATAATGGATGGATGGTGTGGGTGAACACGGCAAGCGGTGCGGTTTGAGTGAAGCTGGCTAAGTGTGCATGGCTGGGGCTAGATGGCTAATGAGTGCGCATCGTCTTGTGTACATTGTCAAGGTTGACGGTGAGTGTCTACTTGGCCACGCGTGTGGGTCCAGTTGGCGTGCGGCGCACGGGACGAGCCTTGGTTGCTAGGGTCCACATCTTGCGGCACAGAGTTCTGAAGCAGATGAAGGGGCAGGCCCCGCACACCGTTCATAGGCCAGACTCGTTTCCTCTCAATGGACAATGGCTCCAAGGCGGCCCTTCTCTTTTTGTGGCACATGGCCCATATATATGGACCAAAGAGCTTAGCATGCGATTGTTACCCCATTCACTGCTATGATTTCATGTGGCCGCGGTATAGATCGTGAATTCCCGATGATACTACCCTAGAAATGCGGCAACTGTCCCGAATATGGCATGCGGGACCCAAGAAAGGCCGGGACCTAGCATGCGCGTTTGGATTGTTCTCTGTTGACCCGAGAGAAAGCATCGATGAAAACGGAGGAACGGGCCCGTACTCAGTCGCAAACCGGATGCGTTACCTCAAGGTAGCTAGATCCAAACCATGCACCCCCTTCGTCTGGACTCACGTGGCGCACCACTTACATAGTAGACCCACACCACTTACACCGGCCCCCAAACCAACAATTCCCCAGGTAGACTCATATACCGCACCCCGCAAAATAGCTTAGCACAAGACTTCCACCCCGATTTCCACAACATGCACCACTACAAGTAAGTGTCCAAAAATGGATTATCGCATTATCAACATTTTTGCCAAAACAAACAAGTTGTTTTAAATTGCTTGAAAATAGCAAGGTTTCTGTTAAATTATAATTTCATTAATTACACATTATAACGTGCATTTTTTTGTCCCTCAAGAAGGGGTGTGTTCTTTTTTTGTAAACCCACAAAATTACTTCCTTTCCTTCGAAAAAACGAATCCTTCTTCACCCTCTCACAATCACGTTCACGTTCAAGGTGGCCTCGCCCTATAATCTAGGAGTGGTCGATCCAATCTCCCCATGGGGGACAACTTCCATGCACTATCTATCTTGGTTGGTTGCAACCATCTCGCCATCACCGTTTTTATGGGAAAATCACATCCTTTTGTTTTTCCTTCCAAAGATATGTGGCTAAAAAACATGACAAAAATTGTAGAAGGCATGGTGGGATACGTGCACATGATGTCTTTTTGTACTACAAGTGCACTGTTGGCAAGTTGCATGTGCACGTGTCATGTTTCAATTTTTTTATTCAAAATTATGTTGTACACCTTTACATAGATGCTTGAATTATTGTTTTCGTATGTTAATAATTCCTAAATATTGAAATTCAGCATGCACATAACACATGGCTTCCAAGCTTCGTCAGCGACCGCTTGGATTAAATGCAGTATATGCCCGTTATGCGGTATTGGGCGGGGGAATGTGGATCCATGCGATGCCATGCGTTTCATCTGGACCCATGTCATGCACCTCCAGCCAATCGGGCCGACATCATGTGCCACTAGGCTTCTCGATCCTAACCATGCGCTAGTGTCCACCATGGGTAGAGTTGCTCAGGTGCACAGGTTTGCTGGCACTAGTGAATGGCGTCGTATCTCGGTGTGCAATATGTGTAGTCGCGTGTTGCTTTGACATACCTGGCATGCCGAGGGAAGGGACTCGTGTCGGAGGTCCAACCAACCGAGGTGGGGAAAATAATTGATGGATGGTGTGGGTGAACCTGTCAAACGGTGCACGGTTTGAGTGAAGCTGGCTAGGTGTGCATGGCTGGGGGCCAGATGGCTAATGAGTGTGCATGCGTATTGTGTACATTGTCAAGGTTGACCGGTGAGTGTCTACTTGGCCACACGTGCATGCATGGTGTGGGTCCAGTTGGCTTGCGGCGCACGGGACGAGCCTTGGTTGCTAGGGTCCACATTTTGCGGCACAGAGTTCTGAAGCAGATGAAGGGGCAGGCCCCGCACACTGTTCATAGGCCAGACTCGTTTCCTCTCAATGGACAATGGCTCCGAGGCGGCCCTTCTCTTTTTGTGGCACATGGCCCATATATATGGACCAAAGAGCTTAGCATGTGATTGTTACCCCATTCACTGCTATGATTTCATGTGGCCGCGGTATAGATCGTGAATTCCCGATGACACTACCCTAGAAATGCGGCAACTGTCCTGAATATGGCACGCGTGACCCAAGAAAGGCCGGGACCTAGCATGCGCGTTTGGATTGTTCTCTGTTGACCCGAGAGAAAACATCGATGAAAACGGAGGAACGGGCCCGCACTCAGTGCGCAAAACGGATGCGTTACCTCAAGGTAGCTAGATCAAACCATGCACCCTGACAGGTTGGGAAAGTTGGGGAATGGGGCCCGGGGAGGTTTGGGAGTTGGCGGGGGGGCTGGCACCGGGGGAAAGGGCTTGGGAAATGGGTGGGTGCTGTTCCTTTCTTCGGCTTAGGGTTCCAGACCTTTGCCACAAGTGGGGATTGAAGGGAAGTTGGGCGGACAATTTCATGCAACAGTGGCCCAAAGAAGAAAAACGGTTGTTTGCGACGATTCAGAAATTTGCAGGGATAAGTTTCTAAGAATAATTAACAATTTAAGAAATAATGGTTAACAATAAATGGAACTATTTAGAAAGTTAAAATATATGAAATGCAATAATAAATGTAATATTTGATAATTATATTTATAATTGAAAAAAATTTTGAAAACTATAAATTAAAAAATTATTGGATATTTAAAAATCTTATTTCTTTCAAAAAATTTGAGTTCGTTTTTTTTGCCCGGCCTTTCCCTCCTTGGGTCGCAAAATACTTGGGCGGCTGTGTTTGCTACGCGGCCCGCACTTAGTGCGCAAACCGGATCACGTTACCTCAAGGTAGCTAGATCCAAACCATGCACCCCCGCCGTCTAGACTCAGGTGGCGCACCACTTACGCAGTAGACCCACACCACTTACACCGGCCCCCAAGCCAACCATTCCCCATGTAGACTCATATGCCGCACCCCGCAAAATAGCTTAGCACAAGACTTCACCCAGATTCACCAGGTTACTACCTTGTGCACCACTAGCCAGCATGATACACTGCATGCACCTAGAGCCACCTGGGCCCACAGCATGCACCACTACACGTACGGGTCCACAAAACGAACTAACCCATAATCAACTTTTTTTTGCCAAAACAATTTATTTATTTTTATAATGGCTTGAAAATAGCAAGGTTTCTGTTAAATAATAATTTCCTTACTTACAATAAGGTCAAGTTGTCGCTGTCTCGCAACTAGCGATTGACGAAGCGATCTGAGATGGGTCGGCCCCTTTTAGCTGTTTACTGTGTACTAGGATCCTGGTTTTGGGAAGGTCCCTACTTCATTCTTTTTCCTGGTCTTAGGAATGTTCTAGAAGGTTCCTAGTTTTTCGTTACTTCATTTTCATGGTTTTCAATCATCATTTTTTAGTTTCATTTTTTGTTTGCTTTTTTTCTCTTTTCTTTTAGGGTTTTCTGTTTATTTTTATTCTCTCTTTTCCATTTCCTTTTCTTTTTTCACTTTCTGTTTCTATTTCGTTTTTTCGATTTGTTTTCTTAATCAAGTTTAATTTTATTTTTGAAAAATGTTCGCATTTCCAAGACATGTTCAGAAATTTTAGAACGGTTGTTCCTTTAAAAACTTCAAAAGACGTTTGTCTTTTAAAATTTGTCCATAATTCAAAAATTGTTTGCATTTTCCATTCTTCTTTAGAATTTCGCAAAAATTTCATGTTATTCAAAATTGTTAACAAAAAATGTTCGTATTTCAAAAACGTTGGAGTTTCAAAATTTATTCCTCGTGGTTAAGGAATTACACAAAATGTTCCTTGTTTCAAAATTTGTTCAAAAATTTTAAAACTATTTTTGTTTCAAAAAATGATAAGAAATTTCAAAATATGTTCAGGAATTTCGAAAAAAGTTCTTCACTTCGAATTTGTGTTGGGAATTTCAATTAATGTTGTATATTTCAACTTTTGTACACAAATTAAAAAATGCTTGCTGTTTCAAATATTTTTTTCAATTTCATAAATTTTTCACAACATAAAAAATGTTCCTGCCGTGTTTCTATTTTTTTAAATGTTCCTGCTTTCATAAATTTTTCAGAAGCTCAAAAACTGATCGCACATTTTCAAAATATACACTTTTTCAAAAATGTTCCTCAATTTCTTTTAGAAGACTTTCCTGCAGTAACCAGTTCTGGTTCACTAGGGTATTATTGCTGCGTGGTTCGCTACAATAACGTTGTCCTGTTCTACGGCTGCTACCGGTTTTTTAATATACGCGTTGCTTTACAAACAACCAGGCTAATTAGCTCGAGTGGCAATGAATACCCACACACGGGCGGCCTGTGCCAGTTCGATTCATCGCTCGATAGTGCGTCACATTTTTTGCAATTTTATCAGGAGCAACTAGTTGGGGAGGCAGATTTTTTTAATTTTTCCGCACATATTTTTGGTTTTTAAAACTTTTTTTTATTCTTTCGCACGTGTTTTTGACTTTCTGGTTTTTCACCGGTCTTCCTTCGCTTTTGAATTAAAAATTCATTCTTTTTCCGTGAAAGCACACGTTTTTTGCTTCTGCGAGAGCCACGAGTGTTCTTGTGCGAGAGGCACGATTTTTCTTTCATGAGTGGCACGATCATGCCTCCCGGAAACGGGAAAAAGGACGTTTTCTATTCTTTTTTTTCCACGAGAGGCACGGTTTTGATTAGCAAGTGGCACGGCCGTGCCTCTCGAAAATAAAAAAAAATTCTGGTTTTTCACTTCTGCGAGAGACACGGTTTTGCTTTCGCGAGAGGCACGGTTGTGCTTTCGCGAGAGGGCACGACCGTGCCTCTTTTGGAAAGGAAAAAAACTAATGCTCCTGGTTTGGATTTTCCGTCCGGCTTTTTTTGTGAAAAAAGTTCGTAAAAACCTATCAACATGGGATCTATAGTTTTGAAGACCTCGACGCAAGGAATCCAATGGTGAAATTAGTTCGAAATTTGGACACATGGTTTAAGAGATAAAATATTTTGAATAAACGGATGTACGAAATATGAAAAAGCTCTTAGGTTGCGACAAGTGGCAACTTGAGAAGGTTGGAGTAATCTTTAAAAGAAGTACTTCTTAACTAATGATTTCGGTTTTTGCGCTCCGATTGTATTGCTCGTCGTGATAATGCCCAATGTGCCGCCCAGTTGGGCAGCAGTCGACGGAAAGCTCCCTGCATATACCAATTAACGGAAAAACCTATTTGACGCTCTCAGCGTCAAAGTGTCGAACAGACTTACAAGGGTGCGATAGATTGGGCCGCCCATCTACGTATATGGCAGTTCCTGTTTTGGGAACGTCCCAGAAGATTCCTAGCCGGTTTTCTCGGTTTTGGGATCCTCCCAGAAGAATCCTGAACCGGTTTCTTTTCCTTTTTTTTTTCTGTTTCTCGTTCTTTTTTCCTGTTTCTTTTTCTTTTTTTCCTCTTTCTTATTCTTTTTTGTTTTTCCTCTTTCCAAAATTGTTCCAAATATTCATTTTTTGTTTCTGTTTCCCAGTATTTTCAAAATTGTTCGAAGCTTTAAAAATTGGTCCTGTTATACAAATGTTTTTTAATTTTAGAAAAATGTTTCCCTTTTCAAAACAATCGCGTAAACAAAAAATCTTCAGAATTCGAATTGTATCAGATTCAAAATTTTGTTCTGCATTTGGAAAGATGTACCCATTTTCAAGTTTACTCACCAATTTAAAAAATGTTTCCATTTCAAAAAAATGTTCTGGAATTGTTTTTTTGTGTTTTAAAAATTGTTTGAAGTTATCGAAAAATGGTTCCATTTTCAATATTTTCTTCACATCTACAGAAAAGCTTCAGGATTTTCAAATTGTTCTCAGGTTCAAAATTTTGTTCTTCTTTCAAAAGTTGTACCTGTTTCCAAAATATGCTCACCAATTTGAAAACTCTTTATGTTTTCCAAAAATGTCCGGGCATTTGAAAATTTGTTCACGTTTCACAAAAAATGTTTCCATTTTCAAAGTTTGTTCACGTATAAAAAAATCGTCAGGATTTTCAAATAGTTCTGAAATTCAAAATTTTGTTCTGCATTTCAAGAGTTGTACCTGTTTTTCATTTTTGTTCACCAATTGAAAGATTTTTGCGTTTTCAAATTATATTCTCGAATTTGGAAAATTATTCGTGTTTTAGAAAAAATGTTCTATAAATTTATAAATGTTCACGCCATAGAAATTATTCGGATTTTTAAAATATTTACAATTTTTCAATTTTTTTACACATTCATAAAATCTTCAGGAATTTAAAATTTATTCACAGCTTCTAAAGATGTTCGGAAATTTTAAATTTGGTTCACGTTTATAAAAAATATTCTTAATTTCAGAAAATTGTTTACAGTTTTTAAGTAATGCTCAATTTATGCCGTTGTTTTTAGGTCATTATCTTCGAGCCAAATATTTACCACGAAGCTTCAGTGGGTGTGGTGGCTACCAATATGCGTGCAGACGCGGGAGGTCTGCAGTTTGAGTTGCCGCTCTGGCGCAAATTTCTTTTTACGAAATCTTGCTGGCGCGAGTTAATCTTAATGGGCCGGCCCTGTCAAGCGCATTCTGTGCGAAGTTACGTCTGTTTGACGCGGAATGCGTCAAATAGGTTCTCCCCCAATTAACGGGCGCCCCTATATCTGGCGAGTCGACCTTCAGACTCGTTCAAGGGGGAGCGAGATGGGCCGGCCTATGCACGCGGCAGACCACAACGTTTTGTTTTCTCTATGTTTTTTTGTTCTATTTCTGCTTTATTTATGTACTCCCTCCGTCCAGAAATACTTGTCATTAAAATAAATAAAAGAGGATATATTTAGATGTATTTTAGTTTTAGATACATCCCTTTTTGTTCATTTTGATGACAAGTTTTTTCGGACGGAGGAGAATTTTCTGTATATATTCGGCAGCGCTAGTGTGAGCGTGCACGCATTCTTGCTTAATTCTACGCTCCGGCCGCTCCAAATCACGTGCGCGGGTCGTAGTAGTCCGTTCTCCACCGCAAAAGGTTGAGGGTAATGGTGAGGCAAGAAAAAGTAATACAATTAATTCGCCACCGCTACGTCCAGTTTCTAGTCATTGTCAGTGATAGTTATACTATCGACATATATTACGGTATAGAGGGAGTAAATGGTAATGGACCTATGCTTTTTACCTGGCAGGGAGTTATCGATGGTTTCTTCTGTAAACTAATAAAACCTTGCCGAGACAAAGTGGCAGCAGTAAAAAAAGCGTAGTGGATGGTAACGCAAAAAAAAAAAAAAAAACATAACACAGAGAAAAATTAAAATGCTTCCATCAAGACTGATATATAGTACTCCCTTCGTTTCAAAATAGATGACCCAACTTTGTACTAACTTTAATACTCCCTCCGTCCGAAAATACTTGTCGTGGAAACGGATGTATTTAGATGTATTTTAGTTCTAGATACATTTAATTTTATCTATTTATGCGACAAGTATTTCCGGACGGAGGGAGTATAAAGTTAGTATAAAATAGGATCATCTATTTTAAAATGAAGGGAATAATACATTACTTAGTGATTACTACATGCAGATAGGAACGTGGGATTAAAGTATAGAGACCGCTTAGTGAACGGCCAAGACACGAATCATGAGGAACGTGGGTACAGACTGTAATTGGAGAATTATTTTAAAGGCAATTATAGTGATGGTAATGCGTTACGACTTCCAGCAGGGCAATTACTACTCCCTTCGCCTGGAATTATTTGTTGGAGAAATGAATGTATCTAGACATATTTTAGTTTTAAATACATCTACTTTTATCCATTTCCACGACAAGTAATTCCGGATATATATACTACAAAAAACACTCTTCAAAACACATTTGAAAAATGTTGAACAAGTACTTAAAAAATCTTTAATAAGTAATAAAATATATTGAATGAGTATTTAAAAAATGTTGAGCAAGTATTTAAAAATATTGAATAAGTATTAAAAATGGTGGACAAGTATTTAGAAAATGTTGAACAAGCATTCAAACAATCTTGAACGTGTATGCAAAAATGTTGATCACGTACTAAAAATGATGATATTTTATCATGTATATGAAAATGTTAATCAAGCATCTAAAAGAAAGTTGGACAAAATTTAAAAATGTTAATCAAACATTTGGGAAAGGTTAAATATTTATATATTAAAAATATAGATTATGTATTAAAAATAATAAATAAAGTTGATCATGTGTAGAAAAATATTAATCAAGCATTTGAAAAATATGTTGAGCAAGCGTTTTAAAAATGTTAATCAAGTGTTTGGAAAATGTTAAGTATGTTTAGAAATAATGTTGACCATATATTTGAAATGAGTTAATCCTTTTATTTCAAAACTGTTAATCATGCATTTTTAAAATTTTAACAATGTATACAAAAGTGTTGACCATGTATTAAAAATGTTACAAATGTGTAATAAAAATGTTGACCATGTATTAAATTTTTTAAGAAATAAAAATAAACCAGAGAAAAAAATATAATGGAAGAAACAAATGCTAGAGAAAAGAAAAAAGGAAGGAAGAAGACAAAGAGAAACGGAGAAAAAGGAGAAAGAAAACAAAAAATCAAAGAAAATAAAGATGGATAAACAACAAAAAAACAAAGAGAAAAAACAAGAAAAAACCAAAGTATAACAACGAAAAAAAGAAAACCAGGCAAGAAATAAGATAACCAAACAAAAATGAAGAGAAAATAGAAAAAATGCATAGACACATACGATGGCCCCTCCACTTTAGGTGCCTGGGGTTATCCCCCCGCCCCGCCCCACAGGGCCGGCCCTGACCACTTCCGATCTCCTCTTGCCGCAAATCTTTGCGAGAGCGACAACAACTTCAAGAAGGGCGGCTCCTATTTGGCGCATAGGGCGCTGTCTAGCGCCCTAGTGCATACCCCCATCGGGAATCGTTAGCACAGTGGGGGGGGGGGCACTTTTTTCAGGATTTTCATGTACACTCTCGCCCGGTTTTGGGAAGGCTCTAGAACCTTTCATGAACGTTTTTTTTCTTGTTTTTTTGTTGTGGTTTTTCTTTGTTTTGTTTCTTTTTTCTGTTTTTTCTTTTTTCTCTTTTCTTCTTTACTTTTCTCTCTTTTCTCGTTTTTGTGAATATTATTTTTTTCGTTCATCAAATTTGAAAAATATGTTCATCAAATTCAAATTTGTTCTTGAATATGTTCAACAATGTAAAAAATGTTCTTAAATTTGGAAAATGTTAACCAAATACAAAAATTTCATTGAATTTAAAAGTGGTCATCAAATTAAAAATTGTTCATCGATTAAATAGATTTTCATCAAATTCGACTTTTCATCTTTTTTCCTAAACATGTTCATCAAATTCTTTGTTCATTGATATTTCAAAAAATGATCATTGAATTCAAAATTGGTTCATCCATTTTCCAAAAAGAACTTTTCTTGAATACAATTTTTGTTCATCTAGTTCAAAAAATGTTCATCAATGTTTGAATTACGAACAAGTTTTTTTGAAATTTGTGTATATTTTTTAATTCATGAACACTTTGTCATTACATTTCATTTTTTTTGAAAATGATGAATTTTTTTTAAAACCACCGACATGTTATGATTTCTGGAAAATTTTCTGGAAATTCATTTTTCCAATTACTTGAACTTTTTTATATTCCAAAATTTCTTAAAGAACAAAAATAGAAGCAAAAAAAAAAAACTGGGGAGCCCAACCTCGCTTATGGGCTGGCCATGTGGGGCGCGCGGGAAGGGAGTTGGTGTACGCTGGCATGTTCGCCGGCGCCCAACGTGGGAAATTGGAGCTCCCTTCAAGAAGACCTCAACCGACCTTGCAGCTCAGCCCGGACGTGGCGAGCATGCTTTCGGCCTGTCGTGTGGCCTGCCAAGGACTGGACCGAACGGCCCTAGCCAGGTAGAAAAATCACTCGGTCCAATCTACAATTTTTAGCCCGCAAAATAGCCGGTCCGATCCGGTCTTTAACCAGCCGGTCGGTACTGAAAACCAGCAGACCCAGCTACCAGAAAAGGAAAAGGCGCAATACATATACGGCGGTAGACAACCCAACAAAACAGGGATGAGCTCAAGTAAGTATGCAGTGAGATATTTGACCTACAAACCCTTAAAAATGATATTTGACCTACCTTGAGTCGCCGCCGACGTTTTTACGGCCAACGACGTTGCCGAATCCAGCCGCCGTGCCCTGGAGCCTCCCACGCTTCCCTCCTTCACCTTGTAAGGCGAATGGGCGAGGACGTCTGGGATCGCCACCGCCCGAGTCGTTCTCCTCCACCCTTTTGGTGCACCGGTTGCCTCTCGATCTTCTTCATGATGTGTTTCCATTCGCCGCCTACGGTCCACGAGTTCCGGATAAGCACTAGTATCTTCCCGATGGTCCTCCCCAACCACCTTTCGCTCTACATCTTCGTTGCGCCTTCTCGGCACCTCGGCCACCTGCACGACCTCAGCTAGTGCGACTGCTCCTCCCGCAAGCAATGCATGCACGCTCTGCCGTGCCTCATGGGTATGCTCCGCCGCCGCGTTCGTCTCTGGCCACGCTCTCCTCTGGCCAGGTGACCGCCGCCGGTAATCATGGCCGCCCCGCAGCCGGTCCGGTCCACAAAATCCAGACGGAGACGCGTATCGCTCCCATTGTTTTCTTGTTTGCTTTTTCACAAGGGATATTACATTTTTTTGCGAGGTTACAAGGGATATTACATGGGTGTATACAGCAGCCAATTCATTTTCTCCTTTGGTGGCTGCTATGGTGGTGCCAGAGGCAAATGAGGATCGTTGGTGTCATGCTCAGAGGATTCTTCAGTCTTGTTTGTAATTTTACTTCTTGGCTGGTGTTCCTGTTTGCAACGGCTAGCGTTCTGCTGTCTTTTCAGTTTTGTCAGGTCGGTATGTACGTGGCTTGTACTATGATCCTTATGATATGAATGAGACATATTATCATGAAAAAAGAAGGATGCGTCTAGGGAGCAGCCGGGTGCTCCCTAGCGTTTCCTGGCAGCCACCCCAAATATAGTAAGTTTTTGTCCACCTTTCCTGGCAGCCACCCTAGGATAGGAAAGCATCTGGTCCCTTCTCCCGATTCCCGCAACCAACTATTGAGGGGCAAAATCACCTGGTCCTCCCCTTCGCCCGATCCCTCCCCCACCCCTGCGCGTCTTCTTTTCCCCTTCTTTTCTCCTCACCTAGCCCCCAGCCCCATCTTCTTCTCTCCCAAGCCAACAAGGACATCAAGCCCCTTCCCCTCACCTCTTCCAGATCCAGAAAACCTTCACAGCCCTCCAATGGCGGCTCCACTAGTGTTTCTTCTCTAGGAAAAATCAAGGTGCCTCGTTCCTGATTGCCTTGCAAAAGGCAAAAAATCAAGGCAAAAAGGTCAAATTTTAGCTCACTTCCAGATCCCCCTCCTCTTTCCCCATGATTTGTACAAGGCTGTAGTTGTGCAAAACATTGTGTAAAAAAGATGTGATGTTAAGCATGTTTAGTTTGATGTTTAGGCAAGTTTCACCCCCCTGGTTTGGGCAAATTTAGTAGTGTTGTGCACCCTAAGTGATAGTTCTTGCCAGTTTTCAAATTCTGTTTGCAAATCTGTTGCATATGAACACATTTGTAATCTGTAGACAAAAACACTAGGGGGAAAAACAGTGCTATGATGATTATGATCTATTTCTGATGTGTTCCAGTTCTATTAATTGCTTATGAAAACGTTATTGGCAAATTAGACATTCTGTTTGAGCAAAAACAGTGCTATAATGAGGCAACTAAGTATATGTATGCACACAGCTTTGGAAACTTATGACATGGCAAATCATGAACACTTTTGAAACTTATAAGACAATTATAACACGATGAATACTGAGATCACTATGAAAAAAGGCAAAAAACAAGGCTTTTCCCCCTAGCAGATCTTTTTGGAGCATGTGGACCAAAAACAAATGGCTGATTGGAGCAACTTGCATTATAGGATTAAGCTAATGATGTCAAGGAAACTCTTGAAGAAGCTAGAAAAAGATTCCTCTTGGCCATTTGTTTCCATTATTCCTTGGTTTCAATAGTAAAAAAACACTTGAAGAATAAATGTAACTAAAAATTGCAACTAAAAAACGAGAGACAGTTGTGTAGTACGATTTACCTTTGTTACAACATATCCTTCACCATGATCCAAGAAAGGTTGGAAAGTTGCCAAGATGCAGTTGCAAATTTATTAGTATTTCATCCTGCAAAAGAAGGAAAAAAACAAGAAAAGCCATATACCAACAACTATCAACTGCAAAACGTTACTTCAAAACATACTTGAGCATATCCAAAACAAACAAAAAGCTTGCTGCTATAAAGATGAAACCTAAAACTGTCAACTTAAGTTCTTTCTAACACAAAAACATAGGTACTGAAAGCAGAAATAGTCTGAATATAAAAGAGCGATCATGCCCATAACTGCTAACTTGAGTTTTTCCTAACACTAAACTCGCTCTAATCTCTCAGATTTGGTAGTGAGTTCCATTCTGAAGACACTTCAAAGTAGCACTTCTATGGCAGGATGCTTTGCTTCCCCAAAATCAATGTTGCCTGCATTTAAGAAAAACAAAATAAGAAAATATATTATGAAACACAAAAAACAAGCCTATGTTATATGTACGAACATGATTCATTAGTACAAAAAAAACCATGCATTTCCTGAAAATGATATATTGCACGACATATATAGTTTGACTTGCCTGGTTATATGGTTTGGATTGCCTGATAGTGCACTTTGAATTGCCTGGTTATGTTCAATTGCATCCTTCAAAACACAAAATGAATGCTATCTTGTGACTCTAGTGTGCTTGCGTTGCTGTGTTGTTTGCTTGCCTGAGTTTGGTGTGGTACTAGCTTGCCTCAACAATGTAAATTGCTTTAATTTTTCTGGTTGAAAAAATGCACAAGTTGAACATGATTGAGCTATTTTTGTGTGCTTGGGTAGCTATGCTATTGGCTTGCCTGTATTTACTGTGCTACTTTCTTACATCCCTGTGCCGACTTGCTTTACTTTTTCCCATATTGAAATAAATAAACAGGTTGACAATGATTGACCTGAATGAGGAACCCGTTGAAAATAATGATGATCCATTGTACTGTACACAACATGCCGCTGGAAATGCAGAATTTGTGGCGGAATCACCTAATCCCCCTATAATGCAAAGAGTCGATGGTGCTGCTACAGAAGCAATGGAGACAGATGGGCAGTCAAGTCATGGGGGGCGTGCTCCGGGCAGTACACAAGTACCTACAGCTGTAGCAGCTGGGAGTGATGCTCATACCCTTGATGGCACAGGTGCTGCAGGTGATACCGGTGGCACTGTTGGTAATGGTTTGGGTGCTGAAAATGATGATGAAGCTTGGTCACAACCCAAGGAGCCTTACGTGGGCATGAGGTTCGACACTTTGGAAGATGCCAAGGTGCATTACAATGCATATTCCTTGCAAATGGGTTTTTCAATCAAAATGAATAGTTCAAGGAAGGATATGAAAACCGGGGAGTTGATAATTAAAACAACAGTTTGTTTGCAACAAGTTTCGAAAGCCTGATGTTGATGACGGAGGGGCAGAAAAGATTCCCGTGCTAGATGACATTGTTGAGCAAGCAAAAGATGATAATGAAGATGAGGCTATTGTCTTTCTTGATGATGATAGTAAGGGCAAAAAGAGGAGCAAGGAACGAAAAAGAGATAAAATTGTGCAAACTGGTTGCAAAGCTAAGATGATTGTGAAGGTAATAGATGGCAGATGGGAGGTGATCTACTTTGTTAGCGAGCACAACCATCCGTTGGTTGACAAGCCATGTTTGACTAAGTATTTGCGATCACACCAAGGGATACCGCCAGAAGAAAGGGCCTTCCTTACTCACCTTCATAACTGCAATTTAACTACAGGTTTTGAACCACACCCACCTCCCCCCTATCTTCTAACTTTAAGAACTTGGACATGCCTACTGGTTGTGTGTTTCTTAGCCCATCAACAAGTACCTGATTTTGCTTGAAACATGTCACTAATTTGCTTCAAACATATGCCTTAGTTGCTTGATAGTGACACTAAATTGCTTATAACAGTACAAAAAGAGATAAAATGCCTAATTTGTTTCTGGATGCTGGACTTTCCTAATGTTTACCTATTTCTTGCTCAATGCAAAAGTTCCTACTTGCCTAGTTTTTTTATAAAATAAATTTGGTGTTGAATCTGAACTTGCCTATGATTAGTCTCTTTGTAGCTAAAATGTACAATCGTACTTGTTTCTGGATGGGGTCAACTTGCCTATGATTTTGTATTGCTCACTAATGCATAGTTACCCCCCTGGTTTGTTTTGTGTATTTTGCTCATGTGTTGCCTGAGGCGTATGGTTGTAGTTGCTTGTATAGCTTCATGAATTGCCCAAGCTTTGCATTTGAGTTGCCTTGCTGAAAACAAAAAAGAAGCTATTTTTGGCACTATTTTTGTGTGGAAAAAGGATTGACCACCATTGTGACTTCATGTCAACAGGTCGTATGATGCACATCATGTCAGATTTCTATGGGACAGAACTCATTGTACCTTATGTCACTAAGCACATTACAAACCTCAATACGCTCTTGAACAAGGATGATACAAAAGAAGGGGATATGATAGAGACAATTGCTTACATTAAAGATCAGCAGAGAGAGGATCCAGATTTTTTTTACAAGATAAAATATGATGAGGAAGACAGGGTTGAGAATATTTTCTGGGTCGATGGTGCAGCAAGGAAGGCGTACGTGGAATCTTATCCTGATTGTATCTCCTTTGACACAACGTATATGACTAACATGTACAACATGCCCTTTGCACCATTCATTGGGATTAACAGGCATGGGCAGTCATTCATGTTGGGCTGTGGCTTTGTTAGGCAAGAGTTGGCGTCAAGCTTTGATTGGCTATTCCAAACCTTCCTTGAGGCAATGCATAATGTAGCACCCACCAACATCATAACCGACCAAGACATCGCAATGGCACAGTCAATTAAAAAGATCTTTCCTACAAGTGTGCACCGCTGTTGCCGCTGGCATATTATGAAAAAAGCACAAGAAAAGCTTGGAGCATTGCTGGGGCGAAACCCTGGCTTGTCCAAAGATTTCAACAACTGTGTTGACTTTAGCTTGACGCCGGAAGAATTTGAGGCAGGGTGGTGTGAGCTGATGATGAAGTATGAGGCTATGACTGACTCTCACTTCGAGAATCTATACAAGTACAGAGAGACATGGGTACCCTGCTACTTCAAGCACCAATTCTTCCCTTTCTTGCAGTCAACTCAACACAGCGAGGGGTTCAATGCTGTCCTTAAGCGGTATGTGAACCCACACAAGTCCATTCTGAACTTTGTGAAGAAATATCAGAAAATCCAAACACACATACTAGTCGGGAGGGTTCAAAGACTACAGGACAGCACATTTACTGATGAAATGTGGTCATCTTACCCAATAGAGAAGCAAGCGCACGGATCGTATACTAGGGACTTGTACGAGAAGTTTTGTGATGAGTTTCAGTTGACTACAAGGTACAATGTGCGACCGCATGGTGAAAACTTGTATGAGGTTTACCCCAATCAAGAGTGGGTTGCCAAATATGGTTCTAGGGGCTATTTTGTCACGGTGGAAGCTAGTCTTTGGAGACTACGAGATGTGATCGCTGCAAGATTGAGAGGGACGACATGCTTTGCTGCCATATCTTGAAAGTTTTCAACCAACTTGGTGTTGATGAAATCCAGCAGCAGTACATACTTAGAAGATGGACACCTATGGCAATCCCCAACGCACCCCCTGCTGTCGAAGAGCAACCTGATGAGATGCCACCACAGTCGAAGAAGGAACTCAGGCATGCAAATTTGATGATGGATTTTGGTAGTCTTTCCCGGGTTGCTAGTGCGTCAGATGCTGCAAAGGATATTGTAAAGAAACATATGCGTGGTGTGCGTCATGAAATCAAAAATCTCAACATGTCAAAGAAGAAGAAACGACAGCACCAACAAGTGGGCCCTCTGGTGGTCCTCCACCATCAGCTGATGGTTCTGCGCCACCACCGAGTAACTCTCAGCAACTGGTGGCCCTGCGGTGCGCCCTGAAGGGCCTGCACAAGCCCCTTCGGACCTAGACAACAACGACCTACTTCTGCGCCACCATCGAGTAACACTCGGGCAACTAGTGGCCCGGCGGTGCCCCGATGAACCTGCACAAACCTCTTCGGACCTAGGCAGCAGCGATCTACTTGCACCATGGAGAAAAACGCACCAAAACTAGCCGGCAACTCTATGAGTGAGGATGGACACCAACAAACAGCGTTCAGGGCTGCAGTGATGCACGGGGGGGCTGTACCACTACCCAGGAGCCCTCCCGCACAAAGCTGCTGGCCTGTACAACAACTGTCGGGATATGTTCCACTAAATAGTGGAGCAGCACCGCACCTTTCAAGGGGCTCAATAATGACAAGGCCTGTGCAAGCGCTAAGAGGAGCTACGCCACAACTTTTGATGCATACGACACTAGCAAGAGGTCCTGCGCGACCTCCTATGGGTCCTAGACCAGCAATTTGGCCTGCACCACAAACTATGGGGGCTATACAACTACTGTGGGGGCCTAACGCGGCAAACACAACCTATGTGGCTAGTCCTGGACTGGCACCATCGCCTGCATCATCAGCAACAGTGGATGGCAGGTATGGACAGCACCCAGGTTCTTCAACTACACAAGAAGAAAATGCCAATGTAATTCCATCTCCTATTGTGCAAGCTCCCGGTGGACATGCGCACCAGCCGCTCAGTATGGCATCTCTACATGCAGCTGTTGCGGCCGCACAAGGTACTACGATGGTTGAACCACAGTTTGGAAGACCTGCTACCACACTTGGCCCTGCAATTCCTAGAGACCCTCCAAAATCAACAACAAAAGGGAGGGCAAAGTCAAAAAGAATTCAATCAGCACTTGAGCTGCATCCGAAGAGAAAGAACAAGTGCAGCTATTGTGGTTCTGTTAACCACAATGGTGCAAGCTGCCCGACCAGATTGGTGTAATGGTCAAACAGTGACCAGATGGTTGAAAAGATGTGTCGAATGGAATTGACAAATTAAACTATTTGTGGGTCTGTATGTTTGAACATCCTAAACTATTATTTCTGGTTTACAGTTTCTTGTGGCTAACTTGCCTCACACTAGAGTTTGAGTTGCCTGGTTATAAGTTTTGAGTTGCCTGTTGTGTGCTTTGAATTGCCCCGCAGACACCCTTGATCTCCCCATAATGGTCGAAAACTTACATACATAAGAATCTGCAATGCTAAAAATGCAACAATTCCCTGGTTATGTAATGATCATAGTATTTGTCTTTTATGGGTTATTCTGAATAACTTGCCTCACAGTAAAGCTTAAATTGCCTGTTTATGCAATTGAGTTGCCTGGTCCAAGTTCTTATGCAGGCAACTCCCCCCTCGGCAGTCCAAAGTTCACAAAAGAGCAAAGAAAACAACACATGCATTTACATGGATGTAGTGTGCGTGAGGGGAGAAAAAACTGACCTATGCTAACTTGAGTATGGTTTTCCATGGAGCCTTATTGTTGGCGTTGTCAACCCTGCGTTAGTCAATTGTTTCCTTATGCTTGGAATATCCTCAGCTGTGAAATTTGGAACAACCCTTGCCCTAGCGTCAGAGCAAAAACACCACAGTCGAACCTAAACAAAAATTGAAAAAAGAACTTTTCTAGTTAGCTAGCTTCCTCTATGTAGTAGTGTGTCACTTGTAAAAAACTGAACAAAACCATATTTAATATGTGAAAAGAAGTGGATGCTTACTCATTGTTTTGTTTTGGAACGTCGATGTTGGTAAGCCCAAAGTCATCCAGCGAGACGCGGGAACTGGCGTAATGCTCTTCCCATAGAGACCGAAAACTTGCAACCATTTTCCTTGCGCAAACATCTAAAGCCTTGTTTTTGAGCGTCCTCCAAGAATCAAGAGCTTCAAAACGTCGATCCCTTATGTTCACGTTAAAAATCCAGTAATGATTGCCTGTTTTAGGCTTTGTCTTGTCAATGTTCTCTAAAACTGGGAACATAATCTGTTAGAAAAAAACAAATGGGGTTAGTATAAAAAAATACAATACTAGAAGCTGGATTTAAGCAACTTTTTCTGTGTGCTCTCACAAATTAAGACATGGACTGAAGTAGCAAAAATGCACATGCAAGTTTTGTATTTGTGTGAGTAATTTGCCAAAAACAGAAGATGCATAGGCAAGTTATGTACTTATGTAAGCAACCAGCCAAAGATGCACAGGCAAGTTATGTAAAAATGTAAGCAACTTGCCACATAAAGCAATTTCATGAGTGTGGTCAACTTGCCCCCCTAATAAATATTTACATTTGTGTGAGCAAAAGTTTTAGCATAAAAAGTCATATATAAAAAATGCATTGGTAAAATGTAAAGAAACCATTGAACTACAAATCTAGACGAGGATTGTAGCATTTCTATCAGAGATCTAGTGATGACGGAGTTGAAAAAAGAGTCACCAATGCCACGCATCCCCAAGTTTGAAGTGAAAACATTTCTTGACGAGCCATCACTTGCATGGGAAGCAAATAGACTTTTTCTAGAGCCGGTCAATGATCTGGAAATGAAAGAGGTGTTCACATCAGACATGCAGGATGTGTGTCCAGAGGCTATTCGTTTAAAATTGATGCAGGAAATAACTGGACTACATGTCAAGGTTGGTGCAAAGAGAGTCAAAAGTAGGCGAATGCAGCTTCCACCACTGCCAGCAAAGAAGAAAAAGAATGTAAGTTTCATTGTGGAGCCAACGGTTGTCACAGCAACAGTAGAGGAGCTGCAAGAAATGCGTGCAAAGAAAAAGCAGCAAGGGCATGTAGCATACCAAGAAAGTCAGCTATGAAGAAGATCGTGCAAGTTGCTGAGCAACAGGGGGAAATTGCCCCAAAGGAGCAACCAACATGTGAACCAATCATATAAGGAGGAGTTGTGTCAGCAAGGGCAGTGTTGCAGCAACCTTTGGGGGTCGATTCAAGATGCCAGGCAACCATTGTTCAAAATAATGCAACCCAAGATAAAAATGAGGCAAGTCATGTAGTGACCAAGGCAAGTCATAGCAAACAGAGTCAAACAGTTGAGGAGCAAGTCCATGAGCAAGTTCCTGAGCAAGAAAAGGCAACTACCAACAAAAAACTGACAAGTTGTGAACCAACCAAGGCAACAATAGTTGTGTCAAGAGGTGCAGTGTTCCAAAGAGTCCTTCACGGTTGATTCAAGATGTCAGGCAGCACTTGATCAAAAACAGACAAATCAGATAAAAAATGAGGCAAGTCATGCCCTTCAGAAGGCAAGTCACATCAAACAGAGCCAAGCAACTGAGAAGCAAGTAGGACATGGAACCATGAAGAGGCAGTTAGCTTCAATGGATATTGGTCAAGTTTAGGAGGCAAATGTTGTTAGGACCGCAAAGGAAGATGATAGGTCTGAAAATGTTAAGCATCTTTTGGATACAAAAGACAAGAATCAAGGAAGTTCAAGTGGATCGAGGAAACTAAAACAGTTCCTAAGGCATCTGTCTCAGTACAACCGCCAGTAAAAGCGAAACAAGCTGCCCAACCACCCGGAAGCACAACAAACCAGGAGGCTTCGAGGCAACCACTAGGTGATTTGAATGGGCGACAACAATCATGTTTTCGAGGGACTCAGCCTGTGAAGGTATCATCAAAGTATGTTGGAGAAAACAAGAATGAAGATGAAATTAATCACCCGTCGCTCACTCAGTTTAATAGCAATGCAGTTCAAAATGATGTTAGAATAAGAAAGAGGAGGGAAGAAAGTCCAGAGATAAAACTGCTAATAGCCCAGGGTAAATTGCTTGTATATGCTACAGAAGTTGCTCAAGTCACTAGCACCCACGCCGAGCCCTTCAAGTTATTTGATGAAATGAAGGAGATTCGTCTGCCTCTTCAATTCTACGGGAATTCTAGAACTGCATTGGAAGTTAATGTATTAGACATAAATGAGCTTTTTGCAAGGTGCACTGACCCAGCAAAGCAAAATGTTCAAAGCAGGCATTATGATAGGGAGCTACAAGTGCAGGATGCATCAAAGTTTGAAGGCTCGCGAAGAGAAAACTTTTATGAAGAATACTGTCCAGCCCCGTCATTTGATCTTGGCATAGATAATCCTGAAAGGATAGCACGAGAAGGGGAGCATTGCAATGGATTTTTTGTTTCTGAACACCGCAATGTACAAGAAACTTCAGGAGCATGGAAGAATATCATAGAAATTGATGATGATGACTTTGAATGGGACATTGGAGCTATCGATGAAGTTTTCGCACAAGCTGAACAAAAGGCAAGGGAGCTAGTTGCAGGCTGTGCAGAAGCAGGAGCTGATCATTGTATGTACAACACACCAGAAAAAAATGCACAAGCAAGAAGAAGAGGGAGCAAACAACAAGCTCTACAGTAGCAGCAGCTCAGGAGAGCCAATCTTACATAAACACGAGAGAAGGATCATCAAGCCTGGACCATGCAAGCGATCTCCATTCATGGACCTTGACAAGAAGAAAGTATTTCGCTGCAAAGCTGAAGGCAATAGGCTATATTCGCCGGTTATTTGACATGGCAGATTAAACGAAGAAGAATCACCAGACGAAGATACAAGGTACGACGGAACTTTGTTTATGTTTCAAACAGTTTTATTTTTCCTAGTGTGTACTTTTTAGGCAAGTCACTCAAGTGTACAATGGCAATTTTAATTTGTAGTACAGGCAACTAAATCCAAAAATATAACATATGCTACCAGTAGAAGGAGGTAGGGGTGGGGGAGGGGGGTTGGTGTGTTTTGGATTAGGTGGGGAGGTCTTGATCACAAAGAAGATAATGCATTATCAATCTCATTTTTTAATTCTTTTTTTTGTTCTTGTTTTATTTTGCAGCCCCATTGTCATCAACTACCACGGCTACCATGTTACCGTCAGGGAGCTTGCAAATTCAATGAGAAAAGAAGGTTTCCTACTGTCTCACGTTGTTCAAATTGGCATTTTGTCGATTATAATGAACTTGCCACCAGACTCGAAGAAGGTGCTTATGCCCCTTAAGTTCTCGGTAAGAAAAGGAAAAATGTATCATCACTTACCAATGTAGATTTTCTTTTCATTGCACACATGCCATTCGTTACTTGGATCATTCATTTTTTTCTACACTTCTGTTGAAATCTTTTTTCAGATAAGGATGCAACAAATGGACTGTTTTGATAATAAAGAGATTGCATCGAAATTCAGAAAATCCAACCGCTTGGACCGTAAAGACATGGTCAGTTTCTCTCACATCTCCATTGGTGTGCGCACATTAATTGCACTTCTTACACAATTATTTTTCTAGTAGTTGCCTTATAGGAATGTCATAATTTGTTCGACATTTTGCAACTTTTTTCAGAAACAATTGTTTCCATCAGAAATCATCAGCATAATTTTATCCGTGCACAATGATAGAAGTTACAGATATGCATATGGAAGCTGATTTTTTTTGAGTGAAGATGTCTCATAATTGTTTTTTTACCCCCCCAAAGTTGCTTGCATAACATCATTAAGTTGCCTGCATGCATGGTAGAAGTTGCACACATACCCGGATCATCTGAGCGATGTGTTTTGTTTTTGAACTGCATGGTTGGGCCGAACCGACTCCCAAGTTTCTTTGCATAACATACTTAAGTTGCTTGCACAACAACCTTAAGTTGCTTGCATAACACATCCCCTCATCATATTTGCTTTTTTAGCCCCCCCCCCAAGTTGCTTGCATAACATCTTTAAGTTGACTCCATGCATGATAGCAGTTGCACACATACAAACCAGAACTGTAACTCTAGTAACGAGAACCAACACATTTTTCTTCAACTATCTAACACCTTTTTTATTTGATCATCATTTATGCAGATCATGTTTCCTGTTTTAGAGAACATTGACCCTTCAAAGCGAGTCACATGGAACCATTATTGGGTTTTCAATGTGAATATAAGAGACCGAAGGTTTGAGGTACTTGATTCATGGAGAACACTTGAATCCCCATCGCTTGATAGGTGTGCAAGGGCCATAGTTACAAGCTTCCGCAGTCTATGGGAACTGCACTACCCCAAGTCACATGTTGTCTTGGACAACTTCAGGCTTGTAACATTGATGTTCCAAGACAAAATAATGAGTAAGTACCCATAAGCTCCTAGATCTTTTTTCCCACATGTATGAACATGCCAATAAGTCAATAAAAATGTTTAACTTGTGGCTCGTGTTTCTGTGAAACAATTTTTTTGTATAGTGTTGACTGCGGGGTTTATGCTCTTACAATTGCCAATGGATGGGAGGAAAGGAATGTTCCAAGTTTTACACCTGATGATATCCCAAACATCAGGAAGCAGCTAACTATTCAATGGATTGACAGCATTCACAATAAGGCACCATGGAAAGACGTCCTCAAATTAACACAGGTTAGTTTTTACCTCAATGTTTTTGCTATTTTAAATCTTTTTTTAATTTGCATGAACTGCTCAATTTCTCTGTGGTTTTTTAATAGCCTTAAGAAGTAATTGAAGTTACCTTGTATTAACTTGCAATAATTCCAGAGAGTGGTCGCATAAGCGACACAACATGGGTTAGTTGCATAGTTTTATCATGCAACTTGCAAAAATAGCTTTTAGGAGTTGCCTGCCCATAGATCAAATGATACAAAAATTACTCGAACAAGAGTTGCTTGTAGTTAAAGGAGACAAGCCTCTAATTGCCAAAATAAAAAGTAGAGGCTGAACTTAAAAACCAACCTTTCTCCCAAAATACATCATAACCATAAAAGAGTTAAGGTAACTCATAGACATAAAAGAGTAGCAACAACCCATTCATAAACAAAAATTCACACACGCATTCTAGCAACATTATTTCATGCACAATCTTATACCCAAATATTGTCAAAATTACCCAATGTCCATCAAACCAATCTCGTTTTGCATAGTGCTGAATTGTGGTCTATAGAACTACAATAACTGCACTTGTTCTTCCTCTTGGTGTGCAGCTCTAGAGCTGATTGAATCCTCCGTTGCTTCGCTCTTCCTTTTGTTGTCGATTTTGGGGGGTCTCTAGGAATGGTAGGGTCTGCCGTGTGAGTAGGATAAACAAGATCAGGATCAAGTACAGGAGCACCATTAGGAATGGCAGGTCCTTTGCCCTGTGACGCAACCCCTAGCTGTACGCATTCATCACTGGTAGTTTGTGGAGAAGAAACCAACAACGCGTCTGCATTTTGTTGGGAAAATGTTGAGCGTATGGCATATTGTCCAGAACCACTAGGCGAGTTCAATGTTTGCCGGCCAGTCCTTGCCATTGGCCCACCACTAGTAGCACTTGTGTTTGGCGGTAGATACACAATTTCTCGGGGAGCAGGTGGCCTGGGTTGTTGTGCATACCCTATGGGACCCCTGGGACGTTGTTCAGTCCGTGCGCGATGTGTGGCAGGACACATGGCTTCTGGAGCAAGGTCTCTGTTTTGCAGAGTAGCATCTCTAGGTTGCCCGGGGTTGAGGAACACCCATCCTTGTTGCTTGTACAGGCATCCTGGGTGCAGGCATTGTCGGTGAAGGTGGAGGGCGCCAACTTGCTGGCACAGGGCCGTAGTGTCTTCGGAGTGGGGCCCTTTGAAATGGAGAAGTTGCGGAAGATGCTTGCTCATGCGAGCAGTGTTCATAGGGCCAGGAAGTTTCGTCGCTACACTTTTTTGATGTGGTGCAGAAGTAGGCTGTTGAGTTCTCGGACCAGGTGGTGCTTGAACAGGCCTAGTAGGTGGTGGCGCAGGTCGACTAGCCTTGCGACTACTCGCCTTAGCAGGGTTACCACTACCTGACGGTACTGAAGAACTACGCGGCGGTGGAGGCCCACCAGGGTTGCTACTAGATGATGCCTGAAAGTGCTAGTTATCGACTAGAGGGGGGGGGGTGAATAGGCGATTTTAACGAAAGTCTTCAAAACACGGATGTTTCAAAGACAAACAATAGAAATGACCTAATTGATATGCAGCGGAAGATAAACTACAACAAGCAAACCATAGTCAAGTATGCAATAATGTGAGCATTACAATGACTAACGGCAGCTAGGTAGTAAGGATCGGGATGGAAGATAGTATGAAGCCAAACAACGATAGAAGTCAAGCAATGAAGTCAAACAGATAAGGCATATAAGCAATGATTGCACGAAGACAAACTCAAGGTAAAGGAGGGAAGGATAGAACCAGTCACTTGTTGAAGACTCAGATTTGTTGGACCAGTTCTAGTTCTTTGTGACAACTGTACATCTGGTTAGGGAGGCTGAGATTCAACTTTCGAAGACCGCGTCTTCACCTTATTCCCTTGAGCTAAGGACACACAGTCCTCGCCCAATCACTCGGTAAGTCTTCAAGGTAGACTTCGAACCTTCCTGATTGACATTCACCGGCAATCCACAATGACTCTTGGATGCTCGAGCGACGCCTAACCTTTGGAGGATTCACAGTCCTCAAGTGTAATAAGTCTTCAGGTCATCTGACAAGAAAACTTCAGTGATGCCTAACACTCTTTGGCTCGGGTGTTTGGGCTTTGTCTCGCAAGGATTTCTCTCTCTCAAAGGCTTCGAGGTGGGTTGCTCTCAAACGACAAAAGCCGTGCACTAACTCTGAGCAGCCACCAATTTATGGTGTAGGGGTGGGCTATTTATAGCCACTAGGCAACCCGACCTGATATGTCCGAAATGACCCAGGTCACTAAGGAACCGACACGTGTTCCAACGGTCAGATTTCAACACACACGGCAACTTTACTTGGGCTACAAGCAAAGCTGACTCATCCACTCTGGATAAGTTTTGCTCTCATTGTCTTATTTCGAAGACTTA
>JAHIAM010005315.1:0-47923 GCA_021605205.1 Aegilops longissima
CAATTGCTAACATGATTCGGACAGACTTTAGCATCGCTTCTGGTGAGAAAGTCTCATCGTAGTCAACCCTTGAACTTGTCGAAAACCTTTACGCAACAAGTCGAGCTTTATAGATAGTTACATTACCATCAGCGTCGGTCTTCTTCTTAAAGATCCATTTATTCTCAATGGCTTTCCGATCATCGGCAAGTCAACCAAAGTCCATACTTTGTTTTCATACATGGATCCCATCTCAGATTTCATGGCTTCCAGCCATTTTGCGAATCTGGGCTCACCATCGCTTCTTCATAGTTTGTAGGTTCACCATGGTCAAGTAACATGACTTCCAGAATAGGATTACCGTACCACTCTAGTGCGGATCTTACTCTAGTTGACCTACGTAGTTCGGTAGAAACTTGATCTGAAGTTTCATGATCATCATCATTAACTTCCTCACTAATTGGTGTAGGTGTCACAGGAACCGATTTCTGTGATGAACCATTTTCCAATAAGGGAGCTGGTACTGTTACCTCATCAAGTTCTACTTTTCTCCCACTCACTTCTTTGAGAGAAACTCCTTCTCTAGAAAGGATCCATTCTTAACAATGAATGTCTTGCCTTGGATCTGTGATAGAAGGTGTACCCAACTGTTTCCTTTGGGTATCCTATGAAGACACATTTTTCCGATTTGGGTTCAAGCTTATCAGGTTGAAGTTTTTCACATAAGCATCGCAGCCCCAAACTTTTAGAAATGACAACTTTGGTTTCTTGCCAAACCATAGTTCATAAGTCGTCTTAGCGGTTTTGATGGTGCCCTATTTAACGTGAATGCGGACGTCTCTAAAGCATAACCCCAAAGCGATAGCGGTAAATCGGTAAGAGACATCATAGACGCACCATATCTAGTAAAATACGATTCTGACGTTCGGACACACCATTCTGTTGTGGTGTTCGGTGGCGTTAGTTTGAAACTATTCCGCAATTTTTCAAATGTAGACCAAACTCGTAACTCAAATATTCTCCTCCACGATCAGATCGTAGAAACT
Source organism: Aegilops longissima (assembly GCA_021605205.1). Lineage (NCBI taxonomy): Eukaryota > Viridiplantae > Streptophyta > Magnoliopsida > Poales > Poaceae > Aegilops > Aegilops longissima. The sequence goes on from JAHIAM010005315.1 coordinate 1,026, forward strand.
TTATTTTCTTGTTACGATGATTTTCAACTTCACTCTGAAATTCTTTGAACTTTTCAAATGTTTCAGATTTATGTTTCATTAAGAAGATATACCCATATCCGCTTAAATCATCTGTGAAGGTGAGAAAATAACGATATCCGCCACGAGCTTCAACATTCATCGGACCACATACATCGTATGTATGATTTCCAACAAATCTGTTGCTCTCTCCATAGAACCGGAGAGCGGTGTTTTAGTCATCTTGCCTATGAGGCACGGTTACATAAGTACCAAGTGATTCATAATCAAGTGATTCCAAAAGTCCATCGATATGGAGTTTCTTCATCGCTTTACACGATATGACCTAAGCGGCGATTGCCACAAATAAGTTGCACTATCATTATTAACTTTGCATCTATTGGCTTCGACATTATGAATATGTGTATTACTACTATCGAGATTTAATAAAATAGACCACTCTTCAAGGGTGCATGACCATAAAAGATATTACTCATATAAATAGAACAACCATTATTCTCGATTTAAATGAATAACCGTCTCGCATCAAACAAGATCCGGATATAATGTTCATGCTCAGCGGCGGCACCAAATAACAATTATTTAGGTCTAAAACTAATCCCGAAGGTAGATGTAGAGGTAGCGTGCCGACCGCGATCACATCGACTTTGGAACCGTTTCCCACGCGCATAGTCACCTCGTCCTTGGCCAGTGCTCGCTTATTCCGTAGTCCCTGTTTTGAGATGCAAATATTAGCAACAGAACCAGTATCAAATACACAGGTGCTACTACGAGCTCTAGTATGGTACACATCACTAACATGTATATCACATATACCTTTGTTCACCTTGCCATCCTTCTTATCCGCCAAATACTTGGGGCAGTTTCGCTTCCAGTAACCAGTTTGCTTGCAGTAGAAACACTCAGTTTCAGGTTTAGGTCCAGACTTGGGTTTCTTCTCTTGAGCAACAACTTTCTTGCTGTTCTTTTTGAAGTTCCCCTTATTCTTCCCTTTGCCCTTTTTCTTGAAACTAGTGGTCTCGTTGACCATCAACACTTGATGATCTTTCTTGATTTCTACCTCCGTAGCTTTTTGCATTGCGAAGAACTCGGGAATTCTTTTGGTCATCCCTTGCATATTATAGTTCATCACGAAGCTCCTATAGCTTGGTGGCGATGATTGGAGAATTCATCAATGACACTATCATCCGGAAGATTAACTCCCGGTTGAATCAAGTGATTATTATACGGACATTTTGAGTATATGCTCCTTGTGAACTATTCTCCTCCATCTTGCAGCTATAGAACTTATTGGAACTTCATATCTCTCAATCCGGGCATTTGCTTGAAATATTAACTTCAACTCTTGGAACATCTCATATGCTCCATGGCGTTCAAAAGCGTCGTTGAAGACCGGTTCTAAGCCGTAAAGCATGACACCTTGAACTATAGAGTAGTCATCGACTTTGCTCGCGAGCGTTCACAACTTACGGCGTTGCTCTGCTGGCAGGCTGGCACCCATCGGTGCTTCGGGGCGTAATACTTACATGCAGCAATGAGGATAATCCTCAAATTCGGACCCGATCGTGTAATTGCTACCATCATCTTTCAACTTTTCTTTCTCAAGGAACGCATTAAAATTCAACGGAACAACAGCACGAGCCATCTATCTACAAACATAGATAATCAAAATACTATTAGGTACTAAGTTCATGATAAATTTAAGTTCAATTAATCATATTACTCAAGAACTCCCACTTAGACAGACATCTCTCTAGTCATCTAAGTGATCACGTGATCCAAATCAACTAAACCATAACCAATCATCACATGAGATGGAGTAGTTTTCAATGGTGAACATCACTATGTTGATCATATCTACTATATGATTCACGCTCGACCTTCGGTCTCCGTGTTCGAGGCCATATCTGCATATGCTAGGCTCGTCAAGTTTAACTTTGAGTATTCTGCGTGTGCAAAACTGGCTTGCACCCGTTGTAGATGGACGTGAGAGCCTATCACACCCGATCATCACATGGTGTGCAGGCACGACGAACTTTGGCAGCGGTGCATACTCGGGGAGAACACGTCTTGATAATTTTAGTGAGAGATCATCTTAAAATGCTACTGTCAATCAAAGCAAGATAAGATGCATAAAGGATAAACATCACATGCAATCAATATAAGTGATATGATATGGCCATCATCATCTTGTTCTTGTGATCTCCATCTCAAAGCACCGTCGTGATCACCATAAATCACGGTAGCGACACCTTGATCTCCATCGTAATATCGTTGTCGTCTAGCCAACTATTGCTTCTCGACTATCGCTACAGCTTAGTGATAAAGTAAAGCAATTACATAGCGTTGCATTTCATACAATAAGCGACAACCATATGGCTCCTGCCGATTGCGATAACTTCGGTTACAAAACATGATCATCTCATACAATAAAATATAGCATCACGTCTTGACCATATCACATCACAACATGCCCTGCAAAAACAAGTTAGGCGTCCTCTACTTTGTTGTTGCAAGTTTTACGTGGCTGCTACGGGCTGAGCAAGAACCGTTCTTACCTCGCATCAAAACCACAGCGATAGTTTGTCAAGTTGGTGCTGTTTTAACCTTCGCAAGGACGGGCGTAGCCTTTTCGGTTCAACTAAAGTGAGAGAGCAGACACCGCTAGTCACCTTTAAGCAGCGAGTGCTCTTGGCGGTGAAACCAGTCTCGGCGTAAGCGTCTGGCGTAATGTCGGTCCGGGCGCTTCATCTCACAATACCGCCGAACCAAAGCATGACATCTTTGGTAAGCGGTATGACTTGTATCGCCCACAACTCACTTGTGTTCTACTCGTGCATATAACATCAGCGCATAAAACCTGGCTCGATACCCTTTGTTAGGGAGCGTAGTAATTTCAAAAATTTCCTCGCACCGCAAGATCATGGTGATGGCATAGCAGCGAGAGGGAAGTATTGTCCACGTACCCTCGTGAACCGTGGCGGAGCGTTATGACAACGCGGTTGATGTAGTTATGCGTCTTCACGATCGACCGATCTAAGTACCGAGCGTCGGCACCTCCGAGTTCAGCACGTTCAGCTCGATGATGATCCCGGGCTCCGATCCAGCAAAGCGTCGGGGATGAGTTCCGTTAACCTGCGTCGTGGTGGCGATGATGATGCTCTACGGCGCGAGGCTTCGCCTAAACTCATGACGATATGACCGAGGTGGAATATGGTGGAGGGGCACCGCACACGGCTAAGAGCGATCCGTAGATCAACTTGTGTGTCATGGGGTGCCCCTGCCCGTATATAAAGGAGGGAGGGAGTGCGGCCGGCCCCCAAAGTGCGCTGGAGAGTCCTACTCCCACGGTAGTAGGACTGCCCCTCTTGCCTTGTAGGAGAAGGAAGGGGAAGGGAAGAAGAGGAAGGTGGGCGCCGCCCCCTCTCCTTGTCCTATTCGGACTAGGGGTGGGAGGCGGCCTGACCTGCCTGGCAGCCCTCCTCTTCTCCCACATGGCCCACTAAGGCCATTAACCCCGGGAGGTTCGGTAACCCACGGTGTTCGGTAAAATCCGATTTCACCGGAACCATTCCGATATCAAATATAGGCTTCCAATATATCAATTTTATGTCTCGACCATTTGAGACTCCTCGTCATGTCCGTGATCACATCAGGGACTCGAACAAACGGTACATCAAAACTTGTAAACTCATAATAAAGCTGTCATCGTAGCGTTAGCGTGCGGACCCTACGGGTTCGAGAACTATGTAGACATGACCTAGAAATATTCTTGGTCAATAACCAATAGCGGAACCTGGATGCCCATATTGGTTCCTACATATTCTCGAAGATCTTTATCGGTCAAACCGCATAACGACATCGTTGTTCCCTTTGTCATCGGTATGTTACTTGCAGAGATTCGATCGTCGGTATCAATACCTAGTTCAATCTCGTTACCGGCAAGTCTCTTTACTCGTTCGTAATACATCATCTACTTAACTAACTTATTAGCTACATTGCTTGCAAGGCTTATAGTGATGTGCATTACCGAGAGGGCGAGAGATACCTCTCCGACAATCGGAGTGACAAAACCTAATCTCGAAATATGCCAACCCAACATGTACCTTTGGAGACACTGCAGTACTCCTTTATAATCACCCGTTACATTGTGACGTTTGGTAGCACCAAAGTGTTCCTCCGGTAAGCAGGAGTTGCATAATCTCATAGTTACGGGAACATGTATAAGTCATGAAGAAAGCAATAGCAATATACTAAGCGATCAAGTGCTAGGCTAACGGAATGGGTCATGTCAATCACATCATTCTCCTAATGATGTGATCCCATTAATCAAATGACAACACATGTCTATGGTTAGGAAACATAACCATCATTGAAAAATGAGCTAGTCAAGTAGAGGCATACTAGTGACTATATGTTTGTCTATGTATTCACACATGTATCATGTTTCCGGTTAATACAATTCTAGCATGAATAATAAACATTTATCATGAAATAAGAAATAAATAATAACTTTATTATTGCCTCTAGGGCATATTTCCTTGAGTCTCCCACTTGCACTAGAGTCAATAATCTAGTTCACATCATCATGTGATTCAACACTAATATTCACTTACGTATGTGATTTACACCCATAGTTCACATCTTCATGTGACCAACACCCAAAGGGTTTACTAGAGTCAATAATCTAGTTCACATCGCTATGTGATTAACACCCAAAGAGTACTAAGGTATGATCATGTTTTGCTCGTGAGAGAAGCTTAGTCAGCAGATGCATTACATTCGAGCCGTATGTATTTTACAAATATTCTATGTCTACAATGCTCTGCGCAGAGCTACTCTAGCTAATTGCTCCCACTTTCAATATGTATCCAGATTGAGACTTAGAGTCATCTGGATCGGTGTAAACTTGCATCGATGTAACTCTTTCTGACGGGCTCCTTTATCACCTCCATAATCGAGAAATATTTCCTTAGTCCTCACTAAGGATGTTCTTGACCAATGTCGATGATCTACTCCTAGATCACTATTGTGCCTCCTTGCCAAATTGAGCAAGGTATACAATAGGTGCGGTACATAGCATAGCATACTTTATAGAACCTATGGTGAGGCATAGGAATGACTTTCATTCTCTTTTCTATTTTAGCCGTGGTGGGTTTGAGTCTTACTCAATTTCACACCTTTGCAACTGAGGCAAGAACTTTTCTTTGATTTGTTCCATTTGAACTACTTCAAAATCTTTGACAAGGTATGTACTTATTGAAAAAACTTATCAAGCGTCTTGATCTATCTCAATAGAATTTGATGCTCAATATGTAAGTAGCTTCTTGAGGTCTTTCTTTTAAAGAACTCCTTTCAAATACTCCTTTATGCTTTCGGAAAAATTATACATCATTTCGATCAACAATATGTTACTCACATATATTTATCAAAAAGCGGTAGTGCTCCCACTCACTTTATTGTAAATCTGGGCTTCACCAAAGTCTGTATAAAACTATATCTTTGATCAACTTATCAAGCGTGTATTCCAACTCGAGATGCTTGCACAGTCCATAGATGGATCATTTGGAGCTTGCACATTTTGTTAGCTCCTTTAGGATTGAAAAAACCTTACGGTTGCATCATATACAACTCTTCTTTAATAAATTCATTAAGGAATGCAGTTTTGTTTATCCATTTGCCAGATTTCATAAAATCGGCAATTGCTAACATGATTCGGACAGACTTTAAGCATCGTCTGGTGATAAAATCTCATTGTAGTCAACACCTTGAACTTTGTCAAAACCTTTTTCGACAAGTCTTGCTTTGTAGATAGTAACACTACTTTCAGCGTCATCTTCCTCTTAAAATCCATTTAATCTCAATGGCTTGCCGATCATCGAACAAGTCAACCAAAATCCATACTTTGTTCTCATACATGGATCCCATCTCAGATTTCATGGCCTCAAGCCATTTTGCGAATCTGGGCTCATCATCGCTTCCTCATAGTTCGTAGGTTCATCATGGTCTAGTAACATGACTTCTAGAATAGGATTACCGTACCACATTAGTGCGGATATTATTTTGGAAGACCTACGAGGTTCGGTAATAACTTGATCTGAAGCTTCATGATCATCATCATTAGCTTCCTCACTGATTGGTGTAGGAATCACGAGGAACTGATTTACGTGATGAACTACTTTCAATTCGGGAGAAGGTACAATTACCTTATCAAGCTCTACTTTGCTCCCTCACTTCTTTCGAGAGAAACTTCTTCTCTAGAAGGATCCATCTTAACAACGAATAACTTGCCTTCGGATCTGTGATAGAAGGTGTACCCAATAGTTATCTTTGGGTATTCTATGAAGACACACTTCTCCGATTTGGGTTCGAGCTTATCGGTGAAAACTTTTCACATAAGCATCACAACTCAAACTTTTAAGCGACGACTTAGTTTATTGTTAAACCATAGTTCATATGGTGTCGTCTCAGCAGTTTAGATGGTGCCCTATTAAGCGTGAATGCAGCTGTCTCTAATGCATAACCCCAAAACGATAGTGGTAAACCGATAAGAGACATCATAGATCTCACCATATCCAATAAAGTGCGGTTACGACTTTCGGACACACCATAACGTTGTGGTGTTCCAGGTGGCGTGAGCTGTGAAACTATTCCACATTGTTTTAATTGAAGACCAAACTCGTAACTCAAATATTTATTTCCATGATCAGATCACAGAAACTTTATTTTCTTGTTACGATGATTTTCCACTTCACTCTGAAATTCTTTGAACTTTTCAACTATTTCAGACTTATGTTTCGTCAAGTAGATATACGCATATCTGCTCAAATCATCTGTGAAGGTCAGAAAATAATGATACTTGCCACGAGCATCAACAATCATTGGATCGTATATATCGGTATGTATTATTTCCAACAAGTCAGTAGCTCGTTCCATTGTTCCGGAGAACGGATTTTTAGTCATCTTGCCCAAAAGGCACGGTTCACAAGCATCAAATGATTCATAACCAAGTGATTCTAAAAGTCCATCTTTATGGAGTTTCTTCATCGCTTTACACCGATATGACCCAAGCGGCGATTGCCACAAATAAGTTGCACTATCATTATCAACTTTGCATCTTTTGGCATCAATATTATTTATATGTATTACTAGGATCGAGATCCAACAAACTATTTTCATTGGGTGTATGACCATGAAGGTTTTATTCATGTAAGCAGAACAACAATTATTCTTTGACTTTAATTGAATAACCGTATCGAAATAAACATGATCAAATCATATTCATGCTCAGCATAAGCGCCAAATAACATTTATTTAGGTTTAACACTAATCCCGAAAGTATAGGGAGTGTGCGATGATGATCATATCAATCTTGGAACCACTTCCAATACACATCGTCACTTCACCCTCAACTAGTCTCTGTTTATTCTGTAACTCCTGTTTCGAGTCACTAATTATTAGCAACTAAACAAGTATCAAATACTCAGGGGCTACTATAAACACTAGTAAGGCACACATCAAGAACCAGTATATCAAATATACCCTTGTTCACTTTGCCATCCTTCTTATCCACCAAATATTCAGGGCATTTCTGCTTCCAGTGACCATTTCATTTGCAGTGTAAGCACTCAGTTTCAGGCTTTGGTCCTGCTTTGGTCTTCTTCATGGGAGTGACAACTTGTTTGTCATTCTACTTGAAGTTTCCTTTCTTTCCCTTTGCCCTTCTCTTGAAACTAGTGATCTTGTCAATCATCAACACTTGATGCTCTTTCTTGATTTCTACCTTCGTCGATTTCAACATCACGAAGAGCTCAAGAATCGTTTTCGTCATCCTTGCATACTATAGTTCATCACGAAGTTCTAGTAACTTAGTGATGGTGACTAGAAAATTCATCAATCACTATCTTATCTGGAAGATTAACTCCCACTTGATTCAAGCGATTGAAGTACCGGACAATCGAGCACATGCTCACTAGTTGAGCGATTCTCCTCCATCTTTTAGCTATAGAACTTGTTGGAGACTTCATATCTCTCAACTCGGGTATTTGCTTGAAATATTAACTTCAATTCTGGAACATCTCATATGGTCCATGGCGTTCAAAAGCGTCTTTGAAGTCGATTCTAAGCCGTTAAGCATGGTGCACTAAACTATCAAGTATTCATCATATTGAGCTAGCCAAGCGTTCATAACGTGCATACGCTCCTGCAATAGGTCTGTCACCTAGCGGTGCATCAAGGACATAATTCTTACGTGCAGCAATGAGGATAAACCTCGGATCACGGATCCAATCCGCATCATTGCTACTAACATTTTCAACACAGTTTTCTCTAGGAACATATTAAAATAAACATATGAAAGCAACAAACATAGGGAAGCAACAACGCGAGCTATTGATCTACAACATAATTTGCAAAATACTACCAGGACTAAGTTCATGATAAATTTAAGTTCAATTAATCATATTACGTAAGAACTCCCACTTAGATAGACATCTCTTTAATCCTCTAAGTGATCACGTGATCCAAATCAACTAAACCATAACCGATCACCACGTGAAATGGAGTAGCTTTCAATGGTGAACATCACTATGTTGATCATATCTACTATATAATTCACGCTCGACCTTTCGGTCTCTGTGTTCCGAGGCCATATCTACATATGCTAGGCTCGTCAAGTTTAACCTGAGTATTCCGCGTGTGCAAAACTGGCTTGCACCCGTTGTAGATGGACGTAGAGCTTATCACACCCGATCATCACGTGGTGTGCAGGCTGTGAACTTTGTAGCGGTGCATACTCGGGGAGAACACTTCTTGATAATTAGTGAGAGATCATCTTAAAATGCTACCGTCAATCAAAGCAAGATAAGATGCATAAAGTATAAACATCACATGCAATCAATATAAGTGATATGATATGGCCATCATCATCTTGTGCTTGTGATCTCCATCTCGAACCACCGTCGTGATCACCATCGTCACCGTAGCGACACCTTGATCTCCATCGTAGCATCGTTGTCGTTCGCCATCTATTGCTTCTCGACTATCGCTACCGCTTAGTGATAAAATAAAGCAATTACAGGCGTTTGCATTTCATACAATAAGCGACAACCATATGGCTCCTGCGATTGCCGATAACCGGTTACAAAACATGATCATCTCATACAATAAAAGATAGCATCACGTCTTGACCATATCACATCACAACATGCCCTGCAAAAACAAGTTAGGCGTCGTCTACTTTGTTGTTGCAAGTTTTACGTGGCTGCTACGGGCTGAGCAAGAACCGTTCTTACCTCGCATCAAAACCACAGCGATAGTTTGTCAAGTTGGTGCTGTTTTAACCTTCGCAAGGACCGGCGTAGCCACCTCAGTTCAACTAAAGTGAGAGAGACATACACCGCCGGTCACCTTTAAGCACGAGTGCTGCATAGCGGTGAAACCAGTCTCGCGTAAGCGTCTGGCGTAATGTCGGTCGGGCGCTTCATCTCACAATACCGCTGAGCCAAAGTATGACATCTTTGGTAGCGGTATGACTTATATCGCCCACAACTCACTTGTGTTCTACTCGTGCATATGACATCTCGCATAAAACCTGGGTCGGATGCCTTTGTTGGAGAGCGTAGTAATTTCAAAAATTTCCCTACGCTCACGCAAGATCATGGTGATGGCATAGCGAGAGGGAGAGTATTGTTCCGTACCCTCGTGGGCCGTGGCGAGGCGTTATGACAAGCGGTTGATGTAGTCGTGCGTCTTCACGATCCGATCGATCCAAGTACCGAGCGTCGGCACCTCCGAGTTCAGCACCGTTCAGCTCGATGGCGATCCCGGGCTCCGATCCAGCAAAGTGTCGGGGATGAGTTCCGTCGGCCTGACGGCGTGGTGGCGACAATGATGCTCTACGGCGCGAGGCTTCGCCTAAACTCCAGCGATATGACCGAGGTGGAATATGGTGGAGGGGCACCGCCTGCAGCTAAGGCGATCCGTAGATCAACTTGTGTTGTTGTGCCTAGAGGTGCCCCCCTGCCCCGTATATAAAGGAGCAAGGGGGAGGGTGACCGGCCTAGGAGGCGGCGCCAAGGGAGTCCTACTCCCCGGGAGTAGGACTCCCTCCTTCCTGTTGGAGTAGGAGAAGGGGAAGAGGGTGAGAGGGAGAAGGAAAGGGGCTGCGCCCTTTGTCCAATTCGGACCCGGAGGGGCAGGCCTCCTTCCTTTCGCCTCTCTCCTCTATTCCCGTATGGCCCAATAAGGCCCATATACTCCCGGCGAATTCCGTAACTCTCCGGTACTCGAAAAATACCGAATCACTCGGAACCTTTCCGAACTCGAATATAGTCGTCCAATATATCGATCTTTACGTCTCGACCATTCGAGACTCCTCGTCATGTCCCGATCTCATCCGGAACTCTGAACTCCTTGGTACATCAAAACTCATAAACTCATAATATAAGCATCGCCGAAACCTTAAGCGTGCGGACCCTACGGGTTCAAGAACTATGTAGACATGACCTAGAACTATTCTTGGTCAATAACCAATAAGCGGAACCTGGATGCCCATATTGGTTCCTACATATTCTCTGAAGATCTTTATCGGTCGAACCGCATAACAACATACTTTGTTCCCTTTGTAATCGGTATGTTACTTGCCGAGATTGATCGTCGGTATCAATACCTAGTTCAATCTCGTTACCGGCAAGTCTCTTTACTCATTCGTAATGCATCATTCCGTAACTAACTCATTAGCTACATTGCTTGCAAGGCTTATAGTGATGTGCATTACGAGAGGGCCGAGATACCTCTCCGGCAATCGGATGACAAAACCTAATCTCGAAATATGCCAACCCAACATGTACCTTTGGAGACACCTGTAGTACTCCTTTATAATCACCCGATTACGTTGTGACGTTTGGTAGCACCAAAGTGTTCCTCCGATAAGCAGGAGTTGCATAATCTCATAGTTACGAGGAACATGTATAAGTCATGAAGAAAGCAATAGCAATGTACTAAGCGATCAAGTGCTAGGCTAGCGGAATGGGTCATGTCAATCACATCATTCTCCTAATGATGTGATCCCATTAATCAAATGACAACACATGTCTATGGTTTAGGAAACATAACCATCTTTGATTAATGAGCTAGTCAAGTAGAGGCATACTAGTGACTATATGTTTGTCTATGTATTCACACATGTATCATGTTTCCGGTTAATACAATTCTAGCATATTTCCTCTAGGGCATATTTCCTTCAGTCCTAGAGGCAATAATAAAGTTATTATTCATTTCCTTATTTCATGATAAAAGGCAATAATAAAGTTATTATTTATTTCCTTATTTCATGATAAATGTTTATTATTCATGCTAGAATTGTATTAATCGGAAACATGATACATATATAATGATAACATCATACACTAAATATGACTAGCTTGTAATCAATGATGAATATGTTGCCTAACACTGAATAGACACTGTGTTGATTTGATTAAGACAATGCATTAATGGAGAATGATTGAATTGACATGAGAGGAACAACATGGGTGAAATGGGAATAATGTTGGGTTGGCGATAGAAAAGGTTTGTCCTCGATTGTGGAGATGCGATGCAATCACTAAAGGAACAGCGTATGTGTTATGCGGTTTTGATATTATGAGTTTACAAATGAGTTTGATGTGCCTGATGTGCGAAGTTTGTTCGAGTCCGGATGTGATCACGGACATGACGAGGAGTCTCAAATGGTCGAGACAAAAAATTGATATATTGGAAGCCTATATTTGATATCGGAATGGTTCGGTGAAATCGAGATTTTTACGGAACACCGGGGTTACGAAAACCTCCCGGGGTTAATGGGCCTTAGTGGGCCATGTGGGAGAAGAGGAGGCCCGGCCAGGGGCAGGCCGCGCCCTCCCCTAGTCCGAATAGGACAGGAGAGGCGGGGCGGCCCCTCTTCCTCTTCCCTTCCCCTTTCCTTCTCCAACAAGGCAAGAGGGGAGTCCTACTCACGGTGGGAGTAGGACTCCTCAGCGCACCCCTTGGGGGCGGCCGCACCCCCCTCCCTCCTTTATATACGGGGCAGGGAGCACCCCAGACACACAAGTTGATCTACGGATCGTTCCTTAGCCGTGTGCGGTGCTCCCCACCACCATATTCCACCTCGGTTATATCGTCATGAGTTGGCGAAGCCCCTGCGCTGGTAGAGCATCATCATCGTCCACCACGCCGTCGTCGACGGAACTCATCCCGACACTTTGCTGGATCGAGTCCGGGGATCGTCATCGAGCTGAGCGTGTGCTGAACTCGGAGGTGCCGTGACGCTCGGTACTTGGATCGGTCGGATCGTGAAGACGTCGACTACATCAACAGCGTTGTCATAACGCTTCGCCACGGTCTCACGAGGGTGCGTGGACAATACTCTCCCTCTCGTTGCTATGCCATCACCATGATCTTGCGTGTGCGTAGGATTTTTTTGAAATTACTCGTTCCCCAACGGTGGCTTCCGAGCCTGGTTTTATGCGTTGATGTTATATGCACGAGTAGAACACAAGTGAGTTGTGGGCGATACAAGTCATACTGCTTACCAAAGCATGTCATACTTTGGTTCGGCGGTATTGTGAGATGAAGCGCCCGGACCGACATTACGCAGACGCTTACGCGAGACTGGTTTCACCGCTGCGAGCACTCGTTGCTTAAAGGTGATGGCGGTGTCTCATCTCTCTCACTTTAGTTGAACTGAGGTGTGGCTACGCCGGTCCTTGCTAAGGTTAAAACAGCACCAACTTGACAAACTATCGTTGTGGTTTTGATGCGTAGGTAAGAATGGTTCTTGCTCAGCCCGTAGCAGCCACGTAAAATTTGCAACAACAAAGTAGAGGACGTCTAACTTGTTTCTGCAAACGCCATGTAATTGCTTTACTTTATCACTAAGCGGTAGCGATAGTCATAGAAGCAATAGTTGGCGAAACGACAACGATGCTACGATGGATATCAAGGTGTCGCGCGGTGACGATGGTGATCACGGCGGTGCTTGGAGATGGAATCACAAGCACAAGATGATGATGGCCATATCATATCACTTATATAGATTGCATGTGATGTTTATCCTTTATGCATCTTATCTTGCTTTGATTGACGGTAGCATTTTAAGATGATCTCTCACTAATTATCAAAAAGTGTTCTCCCTGAGTATGCACCGTTGCCAAAGTTCGTCGTGCCCGGACACCACGTGATGATCGGGTGTGATAAGCTCTACGTCCATCTACAACGGGTGCAAGCCAGTTTTGCACACGCGAATACTCGAGGATAAACTTGACGAGCCTAGCATATGCAGATATGGCCTCGGAACACGGAGACCGAAAGGTCGAGCGTGAATCATATAGTAGATATGATCAACATAGTGATGTTCACCATTGAAAACTACTCCATCTCACGTGATGATCGATTATGGTTTAGTTGATTTGGATCACGTGATCACTTAGATGACTAGAGAGATGTCTATCTAAGTGGGAGTTCTTAAGTAATATGATTAATTGAACTTTAACTTATCATGAACTTAGTCCTGGTAGTATTTTGCAAATTATGTTGTAGATCAATAGCTCGCGTTGTTGCTTCCCTATGTTTTTTATGTGTTCCTAGAAAATTGTATTGAAAAATGTTAGTAGCAATGATGCGGATTGGATCCGTGATCTGAGGTTTATCCTCATTGCTGCCTGTAAGAATTATGTCCTTAATGCACCTCTAGGTGACGGACCTATTACAGGAGCAAATGCGAGGCGTTATGAGCGTTTGGCTGGCTCAATATGATGACTACTTGATAGTTTAGTGCACCATACTTAGCGGCTTAGAATCGGGACTTCAAAGGCGTTTTGAGCGTCATGGACCATATGAGATGTTCCAGGAGTTGAAGTTAATATTTCAAGCAAATACCGAGTTGAGAGATATGAAGTCTCCAACAAGTTCTATAGCTAAAAGATGGAGGAGAATCGTTCAACTAGTGAGCATGTTCTCAGTTATGCAGGTACTTCAATCGCTTGAATCAAGTGGGAGTTAATCTTCCATAAGATAGTGATTGATGAATTCTCTAGTCACCATCACTAAGTTACTAAAACTTCGTGATGAACTATAGTATGCAAGGGATGACGAAAACGATTCGAGCTCTTCGTGATGTTGAAATCGACGAAGGTAGAAATCAAGAAAGAGCATCAAGTGTTGATGATTGACAAGACCACTAGTTTCAAGAAAAGGGCAAAGGAAAGAAAGGAAACTTCAAGTAGAATGGCAAACAAGTTGTCACTCCATGAAGAAGCCCAAAGCTGGACCAAAGCCTGAAACTAAGTGCTTCTCTGCAAAGGAAATGGTCCTTTGAAGCGGAAATGCCCTGAATATTTGGTGGATAAGAAGGATGGCAAAGTGAATAAGAGTATATTTGATATACAGGTTATTGATGTGTGCCTTACTAGTGTTTATAGTAGCCCCGAGTATTTGATACTGTTAGGTTGCTAAGATTAGTAACTCAAACAGGAGTTCTGAGAATAAGCAGAGACTAGTTGAAGGGGAAGTGACGATGAGTGTTGGAAGTAGTTCCAAGATTGATATGATCATCATCGCACACTCCCTATACTCTCGGGATTAGTGTTGAACCTAAATAAATGTTATTTGGCGTTTGCGTTGAACATGAATATGATTTGATCATGTTTATTGCAATATGGTTATTCATGTAAGTTAGAGAATAATTATTGTTCTGTTTACATGAATAAAACCTTCTATGGTCATACACCCAATGAAAATGGTTTGTTGGATCTTGATCGTGTGATACACATATTCATAATATTGAAACCAAAAGATATAAAGTTAATAATGATAGTGCAACTTATTTGTGGCACTGCAGTTTAGGTCATAGTGGTGTAAAGCGCATGAAGAAACTCCATACTGATGGGCTTTTGGAATCACTTGATTATGAATCATTTGATGCTTGCGAACCGTGCCTTTTGGGCAAGATGACTAAAACTCCGTTCTCCGGAACAATGGAATGAGCTACTGACTTGTTGGAAATAATACATACCGATGTATGCGATCCAATGAGTGTTGATGCTCGTGGCAAGTATCATTATTTTTTGACCTTCACAGATGATTTGAGCAGATATGCGTATATCTTCTTGATGAAACATAAGTCTGAAATAGTTGAGAAGTTCAAAGAATTTCAGAGTGAAGTAGAAAATCATCGTAACAAGAAAATAAATTTTCCGCGATCTGATCGTGGAGATGAATATTTGAGTTGCGAGTTTGGTCTTCAATTAAAACAAAAGTGGAATAGTTTCACAGCTCACGCCACATGGAACACCACAACATAATGGTGTGTCCGAACATCGTAACCGTACTTTATTTTGATATGGTGCGATCAATGATGTCTCTTACCGATTTACCAATATCGTTTTGGGGTTATGCATTAGAGACAGCTGCATTCACGTTTAATAGGGCACCATCTAAATCCGTTGAGGCGACACCATATGAACTATGGTTTAACGGTAAACCTAAGTACTGTCGTTTCTTAAAAGTTTGGAGTTGTGATGCTTATGTGAAATAGTTTTCACCGATAAGCTCGAACCCAAATCGGAGAAGTGCGTCTTCATAGAATACCCAAAGGTAACTATTGGGTACACCTTCTATCACAGATCCGAAGGCAAGTTTTTCGTTGCTAAGATGGATCCTTTCTAGAGAAGAAGTTTCTCTCGAAAGAAGTGAGTGGGAGGAAAGTAGAACTTGATGAGGTAATTGTACCTTCTCCCTTATTGGAAAGTAGTTCATCAAGAAATCAGTTCGGTGATTTCTACACCAATTAGTGAGGAAGTTAATGATGATGATCATGAAACTTCAGATCAAGTTGCTACCAAACCTCGTAGGTCTTCGAGTAAGATCCGCACTGAGTAGTACGGTAATCATGTTACGTAAGTCATGTTACTAGACCATGATGAACCTACGAACTATGAGGAAGCGATGATGAGCCCAGATTCCATTAAATGGCTTGAGGCCATGAAATCTGAGATAGGATCCATGTATGAGAACAAAGTATGGACTTTGATTAACTTGCTCGATGATCAGCAAGCCATGTTAAATAAATGGATCTTCAAGAGGAAGACGGACACTGATAGTAGTGTTACTATCTACAAAGCTCGACTTGTCGCAAAAAGGTTTTCGACAAGTTCAAGGTGTTGACTACAATGAGATTTTCTCAAGCGTAGCGATGCTTAAGTCTGTCCGAATCATGTTAGCAATTGCCACATTTTATGAAATCGGCAAATGAATGTCAAAACTACATTCCTTAATGGTTTTCTTAAAGAAGAGTTGTATATGATGCAACCGAAGGTTTTGTCAATCCTAAAGGTGCTAACAAAATATGTAAGCTCAATGATCCATCTATGGACTGGTGCAAGCATCTCGGAGTTGGAATATACGCTTTGATAAGTTGATCAAAGCATATAGTTTTATACAGACTTGCGGTGAAGCCTGTATTTACAATAAAGTGAGTGGGAGCACTACCGCCTTTCTGACAAATATACGTGAGTAACATATTGTTGATCAGAAATGATGTAGAATTTTTCTGGAAAGCATAAATGAGTATTTGAAAGGAGTTCTTTAAAAAGAAAGATCTCAGTGAAGCTACTTACATATTGAGCATCAAGATCTATTGAGATAGATCAAGACGCTTGGTAAGTTTTTTTTTCAATAAGTACATACCTTGTCAAGATTTTGAAGTAGTTCAAAATAGAACAGTCAAAGAAAAGTTCTTGCATGTGTTGCAAAGGTGTGAAATTGAGTAAGACTCAACTCCCGACCACGGCAGAAAATAGAAAAGAGAATGAAAGTCATTCCCTATGCCTCAGTCATAGGTTCTATAAAGTATGCTATGCTATGTACCGGACCTATTGTATACCTTGCTCTGAATTTGGCAAGGAGTACAATAGTGATCTAGGAGTAGATCCTTTGGACATTGGTCAAGAACATCCTTAGTGAGGACTAAGGAAATATTTCTCGATTATGGAGGTGATAAAAGAGCCCGTCGTAAAGAGTTACATCGATGCAAGCTTTTTGCACCGATCCAGAAGACTCTAAGTCTCAATCTGGATACATATTGAAAGTGGGAGCAATTAGCTAGAATAGCTCCGTGCAGAGCATTGTAGACATAGAATATTTGCAAAATACATATGGCTCTGAATGTGATTGACCCATTGACTAAGCTTCTCTCACGAGCAAAACATGATCATACCCTAGTACTCTTTGGGTGTTAATCACATAGCGATGTGAACTAGATTATTGACTCTAGTAAACCCTTTGGGTGTTGGTCACATGACGATGTGAACTATGGGTGTTAATCACATACATATGTGAATATTAGTGTTGAATCACATGATGATGTGAACTAGATTATTGACTCTAGTGCAAGTGGGAGACTGAAGGAAATATGCCCTAGAGGCAATAATAAAGTTATTATTTATTTCCTTATTTCATGATAAATGTTTATTATTCATGCAAGAATTGTATTAACCGAAACATGATACATGTGTGAATACATAGACAAACATATAGTCACTAGTATGCCTCTACTTGACTAGCTCATTAATCAAAGATGGTTATGTTTCCTAACCATAGACATGTGTTGTTATTTGATTAATGGGATCACATCATTAGGAGAATGATGTGATTGACATGACCCATTCCGTTAGCCTAGCACTTGATCGTTTAGTACATTGCTATTGCTTTCTTCATGACTTATATATGTTCCTGTAACTATGAGATTATGCAACCCGTTTATCGGAGGAACACTTTGGTGCTACCAAACGTCTGGCGTAACTCGGGTGATTATAAAGGAGTACTACAGGTGTCTCCAAAGGTACATGTTGGGTTGGTGTATTTTGAGATTAGGTTTTGTCACTCCGATTATGGGAGAGGTATCTCTGGGCCCTCTCGGTAATGCACATCACTATAAGCCTTGCAAGCAATGTAGCTAATGAGTTAGTTACGGAATGATGCATTACGTAACAAGTAAAGAGACTTGCCGATACGAGATTGAACTAGGTATTGGATACCGACGATCGAATCTCGGGCAAGTAACATACCGATGACAAAGGGAACAACGTATGTCGTTATGCGGTTTGACCGATAAAGATCTTCGTAGAATATGTAGGAACCAATATGGGCATCCAGGTTCCGCTATTGGTTATTGACCGAGAATAGTTCTAGGTCATGTCTACATAGTTCTCGAACCCGTAGGGTCCATGCGCTTAAGGTTCGATGACAGTTTTATTATGAGTTTATGAGTTTTGATGTACCGAAGGAGTTCGGAGTCCCGGATGAGATCGGTGACATGACGAGGAGTCTCGAAATGGTCGAGACGTAAAGATCGATATATTGGACGACTATATTCGGACTTCGGAAAGGTTCCGAGTGATTCGGGTATCTTTCGGAGTACCGGAGAGTTACGGGAATTCGCCGGGGAGTGTATGGGCCTTATTGGGCCATACGGGAATAGAGGAGAGAGGCCGAAAGGAAGGAGGCGCGTAGCCCACCTCTGGTCCGAATTGGACAAGGGGTGCAGCCCCCTTTTCCTTCCTCCTCTCCCCCTCTTTCCCCTTCTCCTACTCCAACAAGGAAGGAGGGAGTCCTACTCCCGGTGGGAGTAGGACTCCCCTGGCGCGCCCTCCTAGGCGGCCGCCCCTCCCCTTGCTCCTTTATATACGGGGGCAGGGGGCACCTCTAGGCACAACAACACAAGTTGATCTTCGTGATCGTTCCTTAGCCGTGTGCGGTGCCCCCCTCCACCATATTCCACCTCGGTCATATCGTCGCGGAGTTTAGGTGAAGCCCTGCGCCGGTAGAACATCATCATCGTCACCATGCCGTCGTGCTGACGGAACTCATCCCCGACACTTTGCTGGATCGGAGTCCGGGGATCGTCATCGAGCTGAACATGTGGTGAACTCGGAGGTGCCGTACATTCGGTACTTGGATCGGTCGGATCGTGAAGACGTACGACTACATCAACCGCGTTGTCATAACGCTTCCGCTTACGGTCTACGAGGGTACGTGGACAATACTCTCCGCTCTCGTTGCTATGCCATCACCATGATCTTGCGTGTGCGTAGGAATTCTTTTGAAATTACTACGTTCCCCAATAGTGGTATCAGAGCCTGGTTTTATGCGTTGATGTTATATGCACGAGTAGAACACAAGTGACTTGTGGGCGATACAAGTCATACTGCTTACCAGCATGTCATACTTTGGTTCAGCGGTATTGTGAGATGAAGCGCCCGGACCGACGAGACGATACGCTTCGCGAGACTGGTTTCACCGCTGCGAGCACTCGTTGCTTAAAGGTGATTGGCGGTGTCTGTCTCTCTCACTTTAGTTGAACCGAGTGTGGCTACGCCGGTCCTTGCGAAGGTTAAAGCAACACCAACTTGACAAACTATCGTTGTGGTTTTGATGCGTAGGTAAGAACGGTTCTTGCTCAGCCCGTAGGAGCCACGTAAAACTTGCAACAACAAAGTAGAGGACGTCTAACTTGTTTTTGCAGGGCATGTTGTGATGTGATATGGTCAAGACGTGATGCTATATTTTATTGTATGAGATGATCATGTTTTGTAACCGAGTTATCGGCAACTGGCAGGAGCCATATGGTTGTCGCTTTATTGTATGAAATGCAAACGCCATGTAATTGCTTTACTTTATCACTAAGCGGTAGCGATAGTCGTAGAAGCAATAGTTGTCAAGACGACAACGATGCTACGATGGAGATCAAGGTGTCGCGCCGGTGACGATGGTGATCACGACGATGCTTCGGAGGAGATCACAAGCACAAGATGATGATGGCCATATCATATCACTTATATTGATTGCATGTGATGTTTATCCTTTATGCATCTTATCTTGCTTTGATTGACGGTAGCATTTTAAGATGATCTCTCACTAAAAATTATCAAGAAGTGTTCTCCCTGAGTATGCACCGTTGCCAAAGTTCGTCGTGACCAGACACCACGTGATGATCGGGTGTGATAAGCTCTACGTTCATATACAACGGGTGCAAAACAGTTGCGCACGCGAAATACTCAGGTTAAACTTGACGAGCCTAGCATATAACAGATATGGCCTCGGAACACGGAGACCGAAAGGTCGAGCGTCATATAGTAGATATGATCAACATAGTGATGTTCACCGTTGAAACTACTCCATCTCACGTGACGATCGGACATGGTGTAGTTAATATGGATCACGTAATCACTTAGAAGATTAGAGGGATGTCTATCTAAGTGGGAGTTCTTAAGTAATATGATTAATTGAACTTAAATTTATCATGAACTTAGTCCCGTAGTATTTTGCAAATTATGTTGTAGATCAATAGCTCGCGTTGTTGCTTTCATATGTTTATTTTAATATGTTCCTAGAAAACTGTGTTGAAAGATGTTAGTAGCAATGATGCGGATTGGATCCGTGATCCGAGGTTTATCCTCATTGCTGCATGTAAGAATTATGTCCTTGATGCACCGCTAGGTGACAGACCTATTGCAGGAGCAGATGCAGACGTTATGAATGTTTGGCTAGCTCAATATGATGACTACTTGATAGTTTTGTGCACCATGCTTAACGGCTTAGAATCGGGACTCCAAAGACGTTTTGAACGTCACGGACCATATGAGATGTTCCAGGAATTGAAGTTAATATTTCAAGAAAATACCCGAGTTGAGAGATATGAAGTCTCCAACAAGTTCTATAGCTAAAAGATGGAGGAGAATCGCTCAACTAGTGAGCATGTTCACAGATTGTCTGGCTACTTCAATCGCTTGAATCAAGTGGGAGTTAATCTTCCAGATAAGATAGTGATTGACAGAATTCTCTAGTCACCATCACTAAGTTACTAGAACTTCGTGATGAACTATAGTATGCAAGGGATGACGAAAACGATTCCCGAGCTCTTCGTGATGTTGAAATCGACAAAGGTAGAAATCAAGAAAGAGCATCAAGTGTTGATGATTGACAAGACCACTAGTCTCAAGGAAAAGGGCAAAGGGAAGAAGGGGAACTTCAAGAAGAACGGCAAGCAAGTTGCTGCTCGAGTGAAGAAGCCCAAGTCTGGACCTAAGCACGAGACCGAGTGCTTTTGCTGCAATGGAACTGGTCCTCGAAGCGGAACTACCCCAAGTATTTGGCGGATAAGAAGGATGGCAAAGTGAACAAAGGTATATTTGATATCTGATTATTGATGTGTATTTTACTAGTGTTAGTAGCAACCCTCGGTATTTGATCTGGTTCGGTTGCTAAGAGTAGTAACTCAAACAGGAGTTGCAGAATGAATGAAACTAGTTGAAGGGAAGTGATGATGAGTGTTGGAAGTAGTTCCGAGATTGATATGATCATCATCGCACACTCCCTATACTTTCGGGATTAGTGTTAAACCTAAATAAATGTTATTTGTTATTTGCGTTGAGCATAAATATGATTTGATCATGTTTATTGTGTCGTTATTCATTTAAAGTCAAAGAATAATTGTTGTTCTGTTTACATGAATAAAACCTTCAATGGTCATACACCCAATAAAAATAGTTTGTTGGATCTCGATCGTAGTGATACACATATTCATAATATTGATGCCAAAAGATGCAAAGTTAATAATGATAGTGCAACTCATTTGTGGCCTTGCCGTTTAGGTCATATTGGTGTAAAGCGCATGAAGAAACTCCATCTTGATGGGATTTTGGAATCACTTGATTATGAATCACTTGATTCTTGCAAACCATGCCTTATGGGCAAGATGACTAAGACTCCGTTCTCGGAACAATGAAGCGAGCAACAGATTTGTTGGAAATCATATATCTTGATGTATGTTGTCCGATGAATATTAAGGCTCATGACAAGTATCATTATTTTCGACCTTCACAGATGATTTGAGCAGATATGGGTATATCTCGCTTGATGAAACATAAGTCTGAAACATTTGAAAAGTTCAAAGAATTTCAGAGTGAAGTGGAGAATCATCGTAACAAGAAAATAAAGTTTTCTATGATATGATCATGAAGTAAAATATTTGAGTTCTGAGTTTGGCCTTGGTTAAACAATGTGGAATAGTTTCACAAACTCATGCCACTGGAACACCACAGCATAACGGTGTGTCCGAACTTCATAACCGCACTTTATTTGATATGGTGCGATCAATGATGTCTCTTACCGATTTACCAATATCATTTTGGGGTTATGCATTAGAGAAAGCTGCATTCACGTTAAATAGGGCACCATCTAAATCCGTTGAGACGACACCGTATGAACTATGGTTTAGCAATAAATCTAAGCTGTCGTTTCTTAAAGTTTGGGGCAGCGATGCTTATAAAGTTTCATAATGATAAGCTCGAACCCAAATCGGAGAAGTGCATCTTCATAAGATACCCAAACGAAATTGTTGGGTACACCTACTATCACAGATTTGAAGGCAAATTTGTTGCTGAGAATAGATCCTTTCTAGAGAAGGAGTTTCTCTCGAAAGAAGTGAGTGGGAGGAAAGTAGAGCTTGATAAGGTAATTTGTACCTTCTTCCTTATTGGAAAGTAGTTTATCACATAAATCAGTTCGAGTGATTACTACACCAATTAGTGAGGAAGTTAATGATGATGATCATAAAACTTCAGATCAAGTTGTTACCAAACCTCGTAGGTCTTCGAGTAAGATCCGCTGAGTGAGTGGTACGGTAATCATGTTCGGAAGTCATGTTACTAGGCCATGATGAACCTACGAACTATGAGGAAGCGATGATGAGCCCAGATTCCGCAAAATGGCTTGAGGCCATGAAATCTAGATGGGATCCATGTATGAGAACAAAGTGTGGACTTTGGTTGACTTGCCCGATGATCGGCAAGCAATTGAGAATAAATGGATCTTCAAGAAGAAGACCGACACGACGGTAATGTTATCGTCTACAAAGCTCGACTTGTCACAAAAGGTTTTCGACAAGTTCAAGGGATTGACTACGATGAGATATTCTCGCCCGTAGCGATGCTTAAGTCTGTCCGAATCATGTTAGCAATTGCCGCATTTTATGATTATGAAATTTGGCAGATGGATGTCAAAACTGTATTCCTGAATGGATTTCTGGAAGAAGAGTTGTATATGATGCAACCAGAAGGTTTTGTCAATCCAAAAGGAGCTAACAAAGTGTGCAAGCTCCAGCGATCCATTTATGGACTGGTGCAAGACTCTCCGAGTTGGAATACACGCTTTGATAAGTTGATCACAGCATATAGTTTTATACAGACTTGCGGTGAAGCCTGTATTTACAATAAAGTGAGTGGGAGCACTACCGCCTTTTTGATAAATATATGTGAGTAACATATTGTTGATCAGAAATGATATATAATTTTTTTGGAAAGCATAAAGGAGTATTTGAAAGGAGTTCTTTAAAAGAAAGACCTCAGTAAAGCTACTTACATATTGAGCATCAAGATCTATTGAGATACATCAAGACGCTTGATAAGTTTTTCAATAAGTACATACCTTGTCAAGATTTTGAAGTAGTTCAAAATGGAACAGTCAAAGAAAAGTTCTTGCTCTGTGTTGTAAAGGTGTGAAATTGAGTAAGACTCAAATCCCGACCACGACGAAAATAGAAAAGAGAATGAAAGTCATTCCCTATGCCTCATCATAGGTTCTATAAAGTATGCTATGCTATGTACCGGACCTATTGTATACCTTGCTCAGATTTGGCAAGGAGTACAATAGTGGTCTAGGAGTAGATCACTGGACATTGGTCAAGAATATCCTTAGTGAGGACTAAGGAAATATTTCTCGATTATGGAGGTGATAAAAGAGCCCATCGTAAAGAGTTACAACAGTGCAAGCTTTTACATCGATCCAGATGACTATAAGTCTCAATCTGGATACATATTGAAAGTGGGAGCAATTAGCAATAGTAGCTCCGTGCAGAGCACTGTAGACATACAATATTTGCAATATACTTACGGCTCTGAATATGACAGACCCGTTGACTAAGCTTCTCTCACGAGCAAAACATGATCACACCTTAGTACTCTTTGGGTGTTAATCACATAGCGATGTGAACTAGATTATTGACTCTAGTAAACCCTTTGGGTGTTGGTCACATGACGATGTGAACTATGGGTGTTAATCATATACAGATATGAATATTGGTGTTAAATCACATGGCGATGTGAACTAGATTATTGACTCTAGTGCAAGTGGGAGATCAAGGAAATATGCCTAGAGGCAATAATAAAGTTATTATTTATTTCCTTATTTCATGATAAATGTTTATTATTCATGCTAGAATTGTATTAACCGGAAACATGATACATGTGTGAATACATAGACAAACTTAATGTCACTAGTATGCCTCTACTTGACTAGCTCATTAATCAAAGATGGTTATGTTTCCTAACCATAGACATGTGTTGTTATTTGATTAATGGGATCACATCATTAGGAGAATGATGTGATTGACATGACCCATTCCGTTAGCCTAGCACTTGATCGTTTAGTACATTGCTATTGCTTTCTTCATGACTTATACATGTTCCTGCAACTATGAGATTATGCAACTCCCGTTTACCGGAGGAACACTTTGGGTGCTACCAAACGTCACAACGTAACTGGGTGATTATAAAGGAGTACTACAGGTGTCTCCAAAGGTACATGTAGGGTTGGCGTATTTCTTAATGGTTTTCTTAAAGAATAGTTGTATATGATGCAACCAGAAGGTTTTGTCAACCCTAAAGGTGCTAACAAAATGTGTAAGCTCCAGCGATCCATCTATGGACTGGTGCAAGCATCTCAGAGTTGGAATATACGCTTTGATAAGTTGATCAAAGCATATAGTTTTATCTGACTTGCGGTGAAGCCTGTATTTACAATAAAGTGAGTGGGAGCACTACCGCTTTTTCGATAAATATATGTGAGTAACATATTGTTGATCGAAATGATGTAGAATTTTTCGGAAAGCATAAAGGAGTATTTGAAAGGAGTTCTTTAAAGAAAGATCTCGGTAAAGCTACTTACATATTAAGCATCAAGATCTATTGAGATAAATCAAGGCGCTTGATAAGTTTTTCAATAAGTACATACCTTGTCAAGATTTTGAAGTAGTTCAAATACAATAGTCAAAGAAAAGTTCTTGCTGTGTGTTGCAAAGGTGTGAAATTGAGTAAGACTCAAATCCCGACCACGACGAGAAAATAGAAAAGAGAATGAAAGTCATTCCCTATGCCTCGAGTCATAGGTTCTATAAAGTATGCTATGCTATGTACCGAACTATTGTATACCTTGCTCGAACTTGGCAAGGAGTACAATAGTGATCTAGGAGTAGATCATGGACATTGGTCAAGAACATCCTTAGTGAGGACTAAGGAAATATTTCTCGATTATGGAGGTGATAAAAGAGCCCGCCGTAAAGAGTTACATCGATGCAAGCTTTTTACACCGATCCGGATGACTCTAAGTCTCAATCGGATACATATTGAAAGTGGGAGCAATTAGCTAGAGTAGCTCCGTGCGAGCATTGTAGACATAGAATATTTGCAAAATACATACGACTCGAATGTGATGAGACCCGTTGACTAAGCTTCTCTCACGAGCAAAACATGATCATACCTTAGTACTCTTTGGGTGTTAATCACATAGCGATGTGAACTAGATTATTGACTCTAGTAAACCCTTTGGGTGTTGGTCACATGACGATGTGAACTATGGGTGTTAATCACATACTGATGTGAATATTGGTGTTAAATCACATGATGATGTGAACTAGATTATTGACTCTAGTGCAAGTGGGAGACTGAAGGAAATATGCCGTAGAGGCAATAATAAAGTTATTATTTATTTCCTTATTTCATGATAAATGTTTATTATTCATGCTAGAATTGTATTAACCGGAAACATGATACATGTGTGAATACATAGACAAACATATAGTCACTAGTATGCCTCTACTTGACTAGCTCATTAATCAAAGATGGTTATGTTTCCTAACCATAGACATATGTTCTTATTTGATTAATGGGATCACATCATTAGGAGAATGATGTGATTGACATGACCCATTCTGTTAGCCTTGCACTTGATCGTTTAGTATATTGCTATGGCTTTCTTTATGACCTATACATGTTCCTGTAACTATGAGATTATGCAACTCCCGTTTATCGGAGGAACACTTTGGGTGCTACCAAACGTCACAACATAACTGGGTGATTATAAAGGAGTACTACATGTGTCTCCAAAGGTACATGTTGGGTTGGATGTGTCTCCAAAGGTACATGTTGGGTTGGCGTATTCGAGATTAGGTTTGGTCACTCCGATTGTGGAGAGGTATCTCCGGCCCTCTCGGTAATGCACATCACTATAAGCCTTGCAAGCAATGTAGCTAATGAGTTATTTACGGAATGATGCATTACGAACGAGTAAAGAGACTTGCCAATAACGAGATTGAACTAGGTATTGGATACCGACGATCAAATCTCAGGCAAGTAACATACCGATGACAAAGGGAACAACGATGTTGTTATGCGGTTCGACCGATAAAGATCTTAGTAGAATATGTAGGAGCCAATATGAGCATCCAGTGTTCCGCTTATTGGTTATTGACCAAGAATAGTTCTAGGTCATGTCTACATAGTTCTCGAACCCGTAGGGTCCGCACGCTTAACGTTACGATGACAGCTTTATTATGAGTTTACAAGTTTTGATGTACCGAAGTTTGTTCGAGTCCGGATGTGATCACGACATGACGAGGAGTCTCGGAATGGTCGAGACATAAAATTGATATATTGGAAGCCTATATTTGATATCGGAATGGTTCCGGTGAAATCGATTTTACCTAACACCTGGGTTACTGGAACTTCTCCGGGGTTAATGGGCCTTAGTGGGCCATGTGGGAGAAGAGCAGGTCGGCTGGGGCAGGTCGCGTGCCCCTCCCCTAGTCCGAATAGGACAAGGAGAGGGGGCAGCGCCTCTTCCTCTTTCCCTTCCCCTTTCCTTCTCCCTGCTGGGGAACGAGTAATTTCAAAAAATTCTACGCACACGCAAGATCATGGTGATGGCATATCAACGAGAGGGAGAGTATTGTCCACGCACCTGAGAACGAAGCGAAGGCGTTATGACAACGCGGTTGATGTAGTCGACGCCTTCATGATCCGACCGATCTAAGTACCGAACGACGGCACCTCCGAAGTTCAGCTGCGCTCAGCTCGATGTCGATCCCGGACTCCGATCCAGCAAAGTGTCATGGATGAGTTCCACAAGACGACGGGCAGGACGATGATGATGCTCATCAAGCAGGCTTCGCCTAAACTCCATGACGATATAACCGAGGTGGAATATGGTGGAGGGGGCACCAGACACGGCTAAGGAACGATCCGCAGATCAACTTGTGTCTCATGGGGTGCCCCCTGCCCCGTATATAAAGGAGCAAGGGGAGGAGGCCGGCCCTAGGAGGCGCGCTAATCTGGAGTCCTACTAGGACTCCCTAGTCCTAGTAGGATTCCACCTCCCTTGTTGGAGTAGGAGAAGGGGAAAGAGGGGAGGAATAAGGAAAGGGGCTGCACCTTGTCCAATTCGGACCAGAGGGGGCACAGGCCTCCTTCCTTTGGCCTCTCTCCTCTATTCCCGTATGGCCCAATAAGGCCCATATACTCCCGACGAATTCCCGTAACTCTCTTGTACTCGAAAAATACCCAATCACTCTGAACCTTTCCGAACTCCGAATATAGTCGCCCAATATATCGATCTTTACGCCTCGACCATTTCGAGACTCGTCATGTCCCCGATCTCATCCGGGACTCGAACTCCTTCGTACATCAAAACTCATAAACTTATAATATAACCGCCATGAAACCTTAAGCGCGCGGACCCTACGTGTTCGAGAACTATGTAGACATGACCTAGAACTATTCTTGGTCAATAACCAATAGCGAACCTGGATGCTCATATTGGCTCCTACATATTCTACGAAGATCTTTATCGGTCAAACAGCATAACAACATACGTTGTTCCCTTTATCATCGGTATGTTACTTGTCCGAGATTTGATCGCCGGCATCCAATACCTAGTTCAATCTCACATCGGCAAGTCTCTTTACTCACACGTAATTCATCATTCCGTAACTAACTCATTAGCTACATTGCTTGCAAGGCTTATAGTGATGTGCATTACCGAGAGGGCACAGAGATACCTCTCCCACAATCGGAGTGACAAAACCTAATCTCAAATACGCAACCCAACATGTACCTTGGAGACACCTGTAGTACTCCTTTATAATCACCCGATTCACGCTGTGACGCTTGGTAGCACCCAAAGTGTTCCTCCGTAAATGGGAGTTGCATAATCTCATAGTTACGTAAACATGTATAAGTCATGAAGAAAGCAATAGCAATATACTAAACGATCAAGTGCTAGGCTAACGGAATGGGTCATGTCAATCACATCATTCTCCTAATGATGTGATCCCATTAATCAAATAACAACACATGTCTATGGTTAGGAAACATAACCATCTTTGATTAATGAGCTAGTCAAGTAGAGGCATACTAGTGACTATATGTTTGTCTATGTATTCACACATGTATCATGTTTCCGTTAATACAATTCTAGCATGAATAATAAACATTTATCATGAAATAAGGAAATAAATAATAACTTTATTATTGCCTCTAGTGCATATTTCCTTCAGTCTCCCACTTGCACTAGAGTCAATAATCTAGTTCACATCATCATGTGATTCAACACTAATATTCACATCTGTATGTGATTAACACCCATAGTTCACATCACATGTGACCAACACCCAAAGGGTTTACTAGAGTCAATAATCTAGTTCACATCGCTATGTGATTAACACACAAAGAGTACTAGGTATGATCATGTTTTGCTCGTGAGAGAAGCTTAGTCAACGGGTCTCGTCACATTGAGCCGTATGTATTTTGCAAATATTCTATGTCTACAATGCTCAGCACGGAGCTACTCTAGCTAATTGCTCCCACTTTAAATATGTATCCAGATTGAGACTTAGAGTCATCCGGATCAGGTAAAAGCTTGCATCGATGTAACTCTTTACGACGGCTCTTTTATCACCTCCATAATCGAGAAATATTTCCTTAGTCCTCACTAAGGATGTTCTTGACCAATGTCCGTGATCTACTTCCTAGATCACTATTGTACCCCTTGCCAAATTCAGAGCAAGGTATACAATAGGTCCGTACATAGCATAGCATACTTTATAGAACCTATGATCGAGGCATAGGGAATGACTTTCATTCTCTCTTTTCTATTTTCTCGTCGTGGTCGGGATTTGAGTCTTACTCAATTTCACACCTTGCAACACAGCAAGAACTTTTCTTTGACTGTTCTATTTTGAACTACTTCAAAATCTTGACAAGGTATGTACTTATTGAAAAAACTTATCAAGCGCCTTGATCTATCTCAATAGATCTTGATGCTCAATATGTAAGTAGCTTTATCCGAGATCTTTCTTTTAAAGAACTCCTTTCAAATACTCATTTATACTTTCCGAAAAATTTACATCATTTCGATCAACAATATGTTACTCACATATATTTATCGTAAAGCGGTAGTGCTCCCACTTACTTTATTGCAGCTTCACCGCAAGTCTCAGATAAAACTATATGCTTTGATCAACTTATCAAGCGTGATATTCCAACTCGAGATGCTTGCACCAGTCCATAGATGGATCGCGAGCTATACATTTTGTTAGCACCTTTAGGATTGACAAAACCTTCTCGTTGCATCATATACAACTCTTCTTTAAGAAAACCATTAAGAATGCAGTTTTGACACCATTTGCCGATTTCATAAAATGTGGCAATTGCTAACATGATTCGCATGCACTTAAGCATTTTGAGAAAACATTGTAGTCAACACCTTGAACTTGTCGAAAACCCTTTTTGCACAAGTCGAGCTTTGTAGATAGTAACACTACTATCGGTGTCCGTCTTCCTCTTGAAGATCCATTTATTTAACATGGCTTGCTGATCATCGAGCAAGTTAATCAAAGTCCATACTTTGTTCTCATACATGGATCCTATCTCAGATTTCATGGCCTCAAGCCATTTCATGAATCTGGGCTCATCATCGCTTCCTCATAGTTCGTAGGTTCATCATGGTCTAGTAACATGACTTCCAGAACATGATTACCGTACCACTCTGGTGCGGATCTTACTCTGGAAGACCTACGAGGTTTAGTAGCAACTTGATCTGAAGTTTCATTATCATCATCATTAACTTCCTCACTAATTGGTGTAGGAGTCACTGGAACTGATTTCTGTGATGAACTACTTTCCAATAAGGGAGAAGGTACAATTACCTCATCAAGTTCTACTTTCCTCCCACTCACTTCTTTCAAGAGAAACTTCTTCTCTAGAAAGGATCCACCTTAGCAACGAATAACTTGCCTTCGGATCTGTGATAGAAGGTGTACCCAATAGTTACCTTTGGGTATTCTATGAAGACGCACTTCTCCGATTTGGGTTCGAGCTTATCGGTGAAAACTTTTCACATAAGCATCACAACTCCAAACTTTAAGAAAGCGACAGACTTAGGTTTCTTTGTTAAACCATAGTTCATACGGTGTCGTCTCAACCGATTTAGATGGTGCCCTATTAAACGTGAATGCAGCTGTCTCTAATGCATAACCCCAAAACGATATTGGTAAATCGGTAAGAGACATCATTGATCGCACCATATCAAAATAAAGTACGGTTACAACGTTCAGACACACCATAACGTTGTGGTGTTCCAGGTGGCGTGAGCTGTGAAACTATTCCACTTTGTTTAAATTGAAGACCAAACTCGTAACTCAAATATTCATCTCCACGATCAGATCGCGGAAAATTTATTTTCTTGTTACGATGATTTTCTACTTCACTCTGAAATTCTTTGAACTTTTCAACTATTTCAGACTTATGTTTCATCAAGAAGATATACGCATATCTGCTCAAATCATCTGTGAAGGTCAGAAAATAATGATACTTGCCACGAGCATCAACACTCATTGGATCGCATACATCGGTATGTATTATTTCCAACAAGTCGGTAGCTTCGTTCCATTGTTAGGAGAAGCGGAGTTTTAGTCATCTTGCCCAAAAGGCACGGTTCGCAAGCATCAAATGATTCATAATCAAGTGATTCCAAAAGCCCATCGATATGGAGTTTCTTCATCGCTTTACACCAATATGACCTAAAGCTGCGATTGCCACAAATAAGTTGCACTATCATTATTAACTTTACATCTTTTGGTTTCAATATTATGAATATGTGTATCACACGATCGAGATCCAACAAACCATTTTCATTGGGTGTATGACCATAGAAGGTTTTATTCATGTAAACAGAACAATAATTATTCTCTAACTTACATGAATAACTGTATTGCAATAAACATGATCAAATCATATTCATGTTCAACGTAAACGCCAAATAACATTTATTTAGGTTCAACACTAATCCCGAGAGTATAGGGAGTGTGCGATGATGATCATATCAATCTTGGAACTACTTCCAACACTCATCGTCACTTCCCCTTCAACTAGTCTCTGTTTATTCTGTAACTCCTGTTTCAAGTTACTAATCTTAGCAACCGAACGAGTATCAAATATTCAGGGGCTACTATAAACACTAGTAAGGCACACATCAATAACCTGTATATCAAATATACTCTTGTTCACTTTGCCATCCTTCTTATCCACCAAATATTGAGGGCATTTCCTTCGTTGACCATTTCCTTTGCGGTAGAAGCACTTAGTTTCAGGCTTTGGTCCAGCTTTGGGCTTCTTCGGGAGTGACAACTTGTTTGCCATTCTACTTGAAGTTTCCTTTCTTTCCTTTGCCCTTTTCTTGAAACTAGTGGTCTTGTCAATCATCAACACTTGATGCGCTTTCTTGATTTCTACCTTCGTCGATTTCAACATCACGAAGAGCTCGAGAATCGTTTTCGTCATCCCTTGCATACTATAGTTCATCACGAAGTTCTAGTAACTTAGTGATGGTGACTAGAAGAATTCTGTCAATCACTATCTTATCGGAAGATTAACTCCCACTTGATTCAAGCGATTGAAGTACCCGGACAATCGAGAACATGCTCACTAGTTGAGCGATTCTCCTCCATCTTTTAGCTATAGAACTTGTTGGAGACTTCATATCTCTCAACTCGGGTATTTGCTTGAAATATTAACTTCAACTCTGGAACATCTCATATGGTCCATGGCGTTCAAAACGTCTTTGAAGTCCCGATTCTAAGCCGTTAAGTATGGTGCACTAAACTATCAAGTAGTCATCATATTGAGCTAGCCAAAGCGTTCATAACGTCGCATTTGCTCCTGCAATAGGTACGTCACCTAGCGGTGCATTAAGGACATAATTCTTACGTGCAGCAATGAGGATAAACCTCGGATCACGGATCCAATCCGCATCATTGCTACTAACATTTTCAACTTAGTTTTCTCTAGGAACATATCAAAATAAAGCAGGGAGCTAAATGCGAGCTATTGATCTACAACATAGATATGCTAATACTATCGGGACTAAGTTCATGATAAATTTAAGTTCAATTAATCATATTACTTAAGAACTCCCACTTAGATAGACATCCCTCTAATCTTCTAAGTGATCCGTGATCCATATCAACTAAACCATGTCCGATCATCACGTGAGATGGAGTAGTTTCAATGGTGAACATCACTATGTTGATCATATCTACTATATGATTCACGCTCGACCTTCGGTCTCCGTGTTCGAGGCCATATCTGCATATGCTAGGCTCGTCAAGTTTAACTGAGTATTCGCGTGTGCAAAACTGGCTTGCACCCATTGTAGATGGACGTGAGCTTATCACACCCGATCATCATGTGGTTGTGCAGGCACGACGAACTTTGCAGCAGTGCATACTCGGGGAGAACACTTCTTGATAATTAGTGAGATCATCTTAAAATGCTACATCAATCAAAGCAAGATAAGATGCATAAAGGATAAACATCACATGCAATCAATATAAGTGATATGATATGGCCATCATCATCTTGTGCTTGTGATCTCCATCTCCGAAGCACCGTCGTGATCACCATCGTCACCGGCGTGACACCTTGATCTCCATCGTAGCATCGTTGTCGTTTTGCCAACTATTGCTTCTACAACTATCGCTACCGCTTAGTGATAAAGTAAAGCAATTACATGGCGTTTGCATTTCATACAATAAGCGACAACCATATGGCTCACCCGATTGCCGATAACTTCGGTTACAAAACATGATCATCTCATACAATAAAATATAGCATCACGTCTTGACCATATCACATCACAACATGCCCTGCAAAAACAAGTTAGGCGTCCTCTACTTTGTTGTTGCAAATTTTACGTGGCTGCTACGGGCTGAGCAAGAACCGTTCTTACCTCGCATCAAAACCTGGCGATAGTTTGTCAAGTTGGTGTTGTTTTAACCTTCACAAGGACCGGGCTTAGCCACACTCGGTTCAACTAAAGTGAGAGAGAGCAGACACCCGCCAATCACCTTTAAGCAGAGTGCATGGCGGTGAAACCAGTCTCGCGTAAGCGTCTGCGTAATGTCGGTTCAGGCGCTTCATCTCACAATACCGCCAGAACAAAGTATGACATCTTTGGTAGCGGTATGACTTATATCGCCCACAACTCACTTGTGTTCTACTCGTGCATATAACATCAACGCATAAAACCAGGCTCGGATGCCGCGTACAAGCATCTTTGTTTACATTCTTTGCCGATGGCATCGAGCCTGGTTTATTTCGAGATTAATAGGGAAGTATTGTCCACGTACCCTCGTAGACCGTGGCGAGGCGTTATGACAACGCGGTTGATGTAGTCGTGCGTCTTCACGATCCGACCGATCCAAGTACCGAGCGTCACGGCACCTCCGAGTTCAGCACCGTTCAGCTCGATGGCGATCCCGAGCTCCGATCCAGCCAAAGCGTCGGGGATGAGTTCCGTCGACCTGACGGCGTGGTAGCGATGATGATGCTCTACGGCGTGGGCTTCGCCTAAACTCATGACGATATGACCCGGTGGAATATGGTGGAGGGGGCACCGCTTTGCAGCTAAGGAACTATCCAGTAGATCAACTTATGTGTCATGGGGTGCTCCCACTTGATATATAAAGGAGGAGGGAGGTCGGCCGGCCCCAAAAGTGCGCTGGAGAGTCCTACTCCCCGGGAGTAGGACTCCCCTCTTGCCTTGTTGGAGAAGGAAAGGGGAAGGGGAAGAGGAAGAGGCGCGCCCCCTCTCCTGTCCTATTCGGACTAGGGGGAGCGCGCGGCCTGCCACGGCAGCCCTCCTCTTCTCCAACATGGCCCACTAAGGCCCATTAACCCCGGGAGGTTCAGTAACCCGGTGTTCGAATAAAATCGATTTCACCGGAACCATTCCGATATCAAATATAGGCTTCCAATATATCAATTTTATGTCTCGACCATTTGAGACTCCTCGTCATGTCTGTGATCACATCCGGGACTCGAACAAACTTGGTACATCAAAACTTGTAAACTCATAATAAAGCTGTCATCGTAGCGTTAAGCGTGCGGACCCTACGGGTTCGAGAACTATGTAGACATGACCTAGAACTATTCTTGGTCAATAACCAATAAGCGGAACCTGGATGCCCATATTGGTTCCTACATATTCTCTGAAGATCTTTATCGGTCAAACCGCATAACGACATCGTTGTTCCTTTTGAAGGAAATATGCCTAGAGGCAATAATAAAGTTATTATTTATTTCCTTATATCATGATAAATGTTTATTATTCATGCTAGAATTGTATTAACGGAAGCATAATACATGTGTGAATACATAGACAAACATATAGTCACTAGTATGCCTCTACTTGACTAGCTCATTAATCAAAGATGGTTATGTTTCCTAACCATAGACATGTGTTGTTATTTGATTAATGGGATCACATCATTAGGAGAATGATGTGATTGACATGACCCATTCCGTTAGCCTAGCACTTGATCGTTTAGTATATTGCTATTGCTTTCTTCATGACTTATACATGTTACGGTAACTATGAGATTATGCAACTCCGTTTGGGAGGAACACTTTAGGTGCTACCAAAGCGTCCTAGCATGTGGGTGATTATAAAGAATTACTACAGGTGTCTCCAAAGGTACATGTTGGGTTGGCGTATTTGAGATTAGGTTTTGTCACTCCGATTGTCGGAGAGGTATCTCTAGGCCTTCTCGGTAATACACATCACATAAGCCTTGCAAGCATTACAACTAATAAGTTAGTTGTGGAATGATGTATTCGGAGCGAGTAAAGAGACTTGCGATAGCGAGATTGAACTAGGTATTGGATCGGCGATCGAATCTCGGGTAAGTAACATACCGATGACAAAGGGAACAACGTATGTCGTTATGCGGTTTGACCGATAAAGATCTTGAAGAATATGTAGGAACCAATATGGGCATCCGGTTCCGCTATTGGTTATTGACCGAGAATAGTTCTAGCTCATGTCTACATAGTTCTCGAACCCGTAGGGTCCATGCAACAACGTTTCGATGACAATTTATTATGAGTTTATAAGTTTTGATGTACGAAGTTTTTGAGTCCGGATGTGATCACGGACATGGCGAGGAGTCTCGAAATGGTCGAGAAATAAAGATTGATATATTGGAAGCCTATGTTTGGACTTGGAAGGTTCGGATGAAAGCGGGATTTTCCGGAACACCGGGTTCGGAACCCCGAGGATCAATGGGCCTTGATGGGCCATAAGGGAGAAGAGGAGGGCGGCCGGGGCAGGCGCGCCCCCTCCCCTCTAGTCCGAATAGGACAAGGAGAGGGGGTGGCGCCCCCCTCTTCCCCTTCCCAAGACCTAATCCAACTAGGAAGGGGGAGTCCTACTCGGTGGGAGTAGGACTCCTCGGCCAGCGCCTCCCTAGGGCGGCCGCCCCCTTGCTCCTTTATCTCTGAGGCGGGGGCACCCATGACACACAAGTTGATCTCGGATCGTTCCTTAGCCGTGTGCGGTGCCCCCTCCACCATATTCCACTTGGTCATATTTTGCGGAGCTTAAGCGAAGCCTGCGCGAGTGAAGTCATATCGTCGCGGAGCTTAAGTGAAGCCCTGCGTCGATGGAGCATCATCATCGTCACCATGCCGTCGTCTGTGGAACTCATCCCGACGCTTTCTGGATCGGGCCGGGAATCGTCATCGAGCTGAGCGTGTGCTGAACTCGGAGGTGCGTCGTTCGGTACTTGGATCGGTCGGATCGTGAAGGCGTCGACTACATCAACAGCGTTGTTATAGCGCTTCGCTTTCGGTCTCACGAGTGCGTGGACATACACTCTCCCTCTCGTTGCTATGCCATCACCATGGTCTTGCGTGTGCGTAGGAATTTTTTGAAATTACTCGTTCCCCAACGATGGCATCGAGCCTGGTTTTATCGTTGATGTCATATGCGAGTAGAACACAAGTGAGTTGTGGGCGATATAAGTCATCTGCTTACCAGCATGTCATACTTTGGTTCAGCGGTATTGTGAGATGAAGCGGCCGGACCGACATTACAGCGTCGCTTCGCGAGACTGGTTTCACCGCTTGAGCACTCGTTGCTTAAAGGTGACCGCGGGTGTCATTTCTCTCACTTTAGTTGAACCGAGTGTGGCTATGCCGGTCCTTGCGAAGGTTAAAACAGCACCAACTTGACAAACTATCGTTGTGGTTTTGATGCGTGGTAAAACGGTTCTTGCTCAGCCCGTAGCAGCCACGTAAAACTTGCAACAACAAAGTAGAGGGCGTCTAACTTGTTTTTGCGGGGCATGTTGTGATGTGATGTGGTCAAGGCGTGATGCTATATTTTATTGTATGAGATGATCATGTTTTGTAACGAGTTATCGGCAGCTGGCGAGAGCCATATGGTTGTCGCTTTATTGTATGAAATGCAAGCGCCATGTAATTGCTTTACTTTATCACTAAGCGATAGCGATAGTCGTAGAAGCAATAGTTGGCGAGGCGACAACGATGCTACGATGGAGATCAAGGTGTCGGCGCCGGTGGCGATGGTGATCATGGCGGTGCTTGGAGATGGAATCACAAGCACAAGATGATGATGACCATATCATATCACTTATATTGATTGCATGTGATGTTTATCCTTTATGCATCTTATCTTGCTTTGATTGGCGGTAGCATTATAAGATGATCTCTCACTAAAATTATCAAAAGTGTTCTCCACTGAGTATGCACCGTTGCGAAAGTTCTTCGTCTTTGAGACACCACGTGATGATCGGGTGTGATAGGCTCTACGTTCAAATACAATGGGTGCAAAACAGTTGCACTGCGAAATACTCGAGTTAAACTTGGCGAGCCTAGCATATAACAGATATGGCCTCGGAACACGGAGACGAAAGGTGAGCGTGAATCATATAGTAGATATGATCAACATAGTGATGTTCACCATTGAAACTACTCCATCTCACGTGATGATCGGACATGGTTTAGTTGATTTGGATCACGTAATCACTTAGATGACTAGAGATGATGCATCTAAGTGGGAGTTTTAATATGATTAATTAAACTTAAATTTATCATGAACTTAGTACTGATAGTATTTTGCTTGTCTATGTTTCTTTGTAGATAGATGGCTCGTCTTTGTTGTTAGTTGAATTTTAATGCGTTCCTTGAAAGCAAAGTTGAAAGATGATGGTAGCAATTACGGACTGGGTCCGTAACGAGATTATCCTCATTGTTGCCGGAAAATTAAATCTGGAAGCACCGCTGGGTGCGAACCTCTTTGCGAGAACAACGCGGAAGTTGTGAGCGTCGGCAAAGCAAAAGTGATGACTACTCTATAGTTCGATGTGCCATGCTTCGACTTAGAACCGGGTCTTCAACGGCGTTTTGAGCGTCATGGAGCATATGAGATGTTCCAGGAGTTGAAGTTAATATTTCAAGCAAATGCCGGATTGAGAGATATGAAGTCTCAATAAGTTCTATAGCTGCAAGATGGAGGAGAATAGTTACATCGGTGAACATATACTCAAAATGTGCAGGTATAATAATCACTTGATTCAAGCTGGGAGTTACTCTTCCGGATGATAGTGTCATTGAGAATTCTCCAATCACGCCACCAAGCTACAAGAGCTTCGTGATGAACTATAATATGCAAGGATGACCAAAACAATTCCGAGCTCTTCGCAATGCTAAAAGCAGCGGAGGTAGAAATCAAGAAGAGCATCAAGTGTTGATGGTCAACAAGACCACTAGTTTCAAGAAAAGGGCAAAGGAAGAAGAAGGGAACTTCAAAAGAACAGCAAGAAAGTTGTTGCTCAGAGAAGAAACCCAAGTCTGGACCTAAGCCTGAAGCGAGTGTTTTTCTTGCAAGCAAAGCTGGACCTTTGGGCGGAACTGCCCCAAGTATTTGGCGGATAAGAAGGATGGCAAGGTGATCAAGGTATATGTGATATACATGTTATTGATGTGTACCTTACTAATACTCGCATGATAGTACACAGGTATTTGATCTTTGGTTACATTGCTAATATTTGCAACTCGAAACAGGAACTACGGATTAGCGAAGATTGGCTAAGGGCGAGGTGGCGATGCGGCGTGGGAAATGGTTCCAAAGTCGATGTGATCGCGATTGACGCTACCTCTACATCTACCATCGGGATTAGTTTTAGACCTAAATAATTGTTATTTGGTGCAGCGTTAAGCATGAACATTATATCTGGATCTTGTTTGATGCGAGGCGGTTATTCATTTAAAACGAGAGAATAATGGTTGTTCTATTTATATGAATAATATCTTTTATGGTCATGCACCCTTGAAGAGTGGTCTATTCTTATTGAATCTCGATAGTAGTAATACACATATTCATAGTGTTGAAACCAAAAGATCTGAGTTGATAATGATAATGCAACTTATTTGTGCCTTGCCGTTTGGGTCATATCGATTGTAAAGCATGAAGAAACTCCATCTTGATGGACTTTTGGAATCACTTGATTATGAATCACTTGGTACTTGAACCGTGCCTCATGGGCAAGATGACTAAACGCCGTTCTCGGAACTATGGGCGAGCAAGCGATTTGTTGGAAATCATACATCTTGATGTTTGTGGTCAATGAATGTTGAGGCCTTGGCGGGTATCGTTATTTTCTCACCTTCACAGATGATTTGAGCAGATATGGGTATATCTACTTAATGAAACACAAATCTGAAACATTTGAAAAGTTCAAGAATTTTGAGTGAAGTGGAAAATCATCGTAACAAGAAAATAAAATTTCTCTGATCTGATCGTGGAGGAGAATATTTGAGTTCTGAGTTTGGTTTACATTTGAAACAATGCGGAATAGTTTAGCAACTCCATACCGGAACACCACGGAGAAATGGTGTGTCGAGCGTCGTGTCGTACTTTACTTGATATGGTGCGATCTATGATGTCTCTTCTTGATTTACGCTATCGTTTTGGGGATATGCTTTAGAGGCGGCGCATTCACGTTAAATAGGGCACCATCAAAATCCGTTGAGGCGACACCTTATGAACTATGGTTTGGCAAGAAACCAAAGTTGTCGTTTCTTAAAGTTTGGGGCTGCGATGCTTATGTGAAGAAACTTCAACCGGATAAGCTCGAACCCAAATCGAATGTGTCTTCATAGGATACCCAAAGGAGCTGTTGGGTACACCTTCTATCACAGATCTGAAGGCAAGATTTTCGTTGCTAAATTGGATCCTTTCTAGAAAAGGAGTTTCTCTCGAAAGAAGTGAGTGGGAGGAAAGTAGAACTTGATGAGATAAGCGTATCTGCTCCCTTATTGGAAAGTAGTTCATCACAAGAAAGCGGTTCTGTGACAACTACACCAATTAGTGAGAAACTAATGATATTGATCATGAAACTTGAGATCAAGTTTCTCTTGAACCGTGGGTCAACGAGTAAAGATCGCTTTTGAGTGATGCGGTAATCCTATTACGGAAGTCATGTTACTTGACCATGGTGAACCTACAAACTATGAAGAAGCGATGGTGAGCCAGATTCCATAAAATGGCTGGAAGCCATGAAATCTGAGATGGGATCCATGTATGAGAACAAAGTATGGACTTTGGTTGACTTGCCCGATGATCGGCAAGCCATTGAGAATAAATGGATCTTTAAGAAGAAGGTGGCGTTGATGGTAATGTAGCTGTCTATAAAGCTCGACTTGTTGCGAAAGGTTTTCGACAAGTTCAAGGGTTGACTACGATGAGACTTTCTCACCTATAGCGATGCTTAAGTCTGTCGAATCATGTTAGCAATTGCTGCATTTTATGATTATGAAATTTGGCAAATGGATGTAAAACTGCATTCTTGAATGGATTTCTAGAAGAAGAGTTGTATATGATGCAACGGAAGGTTTTGTTGATCCAAAGGGTGCTAACAAAGTGTGCAAGCTCAGCGATCAATTTATAGTGCAGTGCAAGCCTCTCGGAGTTGGAATAAGCGCTTTGATAGTGTGATCAAAGCATATGGTTTATCTGAGACTTTTGGAGAAGCTGTATTTACAAGAAAGTGAGTGGGAGCTCTGTAGCATTTACGATATTATATGTGGGCGACATATTATTGATTGGAAATGATATAGAATTCTGGATAGCATAAAGGATACTTGAATAAAAGTTTTTCAATGAAAGACCTCGGTGAAGCTGCTTACATATTGGGCATCAAGATCTATAGAGATAGATCAAGGCGGCAATTGGACTTTCACAAAGCACATACCTTGATAAAGTTTTGAAAAAGTTCAAAATGGATCAGCCAAAGAAAGGTTTTTACGTATTACAAGGTGTGAAATTGAGTCGGACTCAATGCCCGACCACAACGAGAAGATAGAGAAAATGAAAGATGTTCCTATGCTTCACCATAGGCTCTATCATGTATGCAATCTTGTGTACCGGACTGGCGTATGCTTAGCAATAAGCTTGGCGGGAAGGTACCAAAGTAATCGAGTGGATCCTTTGGACAGCGGTCAAGAACATCTGAAATACGAAAAGGACTAAGGATATGTTTCTCGTATATGGAGGTGACAAAGAGCTAGTCGTAAATGGTTACGTCGATGCAAGCTTTGACACTGATCCGACGATTCTAAATCATAAACCGGATCGTGTTTTTATTAAGCGGTGGAGCTGTCGGTTGGTGCAGTTCTAAACAAAGCGTCGTGGCGGGATCTACATGTGAAGCGGAGTACATAGCTGCTTGAGCAGCAAATGAAGAATGCGGATGAAAGAGTTCATTTCGATCTAGGTGTCATACCTAGTGCGCCGGGACCAATGAAGATCTTACGTGACAATCTTTGGTG
This sequence comes from Aegilops longissima, assembly GCA_021605205.1. Lineage (NCBI taxonomy): Eukaryota > Viridiplantae > Streptophyta > Magnoliopsida > Poales > Poaceae > Aegilops > Aegilops longissima. Next base: position 42,383 of record JAHIAM010005315.1, read on the forward strand.
CAATTGCCTTGGCAAAGGAATCCAGATTTCACAAGAGGACCAAGCATATCAAGAGAAGCTTCAATTCCATTGGGACCAAGTCCAAGTGGGAGACATAGAGATTTGCAAGATACATACGGATCTGAATGTTGCGGACCGTTGACTAAGCCTCTTCCACGAGCAAAACATGATCAGCACCAAGACTCCATGGGTGTTAGAATCATTCTTGTGTAATCTAGATTATTGACTCTAGTGCAAGTGGGAGGCTGAAGGAAATATGCCTAGAGGCAATAATAAAGTTATTATTTATTTCCTTATATCATGATAAATGTTTATTATTCATGCTAGAATTGTATTAACGGAAACATAATACATGTGTGAATACATAGACAAACATATAGTCACTAGTATGCCTCTACTTGACTAGCTCATTAATCAAAGATGGTTATGTTTCCTAACCATAGACATGTGTTGTCATTTGATTAATGGGATCACATCATTAGGAGAATGATGTGATTGACATGACCCATTCCGTTAGCTTAGCACTTGATCGTTTAGTATATTGCTATTGCTTTCTTCATGACCTATACATGTTCTGTAACTATGAGATTATGCAACTCCGTTTACGGAGGAACACTTTGGGTACTACCAAGCGTCCAAGCGTAAGCTGGGTGATTATAAAGGAGTACTACAGGTGTCTCCAAAGGTACATGTTGGGTTGGCGTATTTGAGATTAGGTTTTGTCACTCCGATTGTGGGAGAGGTATCTCTAGGCCTTCTCGGTAATACACATCACATAAGCCTTGCAAGCATTACAACTAATAAGTTAGTTGTGAGATGATGTATTCTGGAGCGAGTAAAGAGACTTGCGATAGCGAGATTGAACTAGGTATTGGATACAAGCGATCGAATCTCGGGTAAGTAACTATACCGATGACAAAGGGAACAACGTATGTCGTTATGCGGTTTGACCGATAAAGATCTTGAAGAATATGTAGGAACCAATATGGGCATCCAGGTTCGCTATTGGTTATTGACCGAGAATAGTTCTAGGTCATGTCTACATAGTTCTCGAACCCGTAGGGTCCATGCAACAACGTTTCGATGACGAGTTTATTATGAGTTTATAAGTTTTGATGTACGAAGTTTGTTGAGTCCGGATGTGATCACGGACATGGCGAGGAGTCTCGAAATGGTCGAGACATAAAGATTGATATATTGGAAGCCTATGTTTGGACTTGGAAGGTTCGGATGAAAGCGAGGATTTTCTTTGGAACAGGGGGGGTTCTGGAACCCCGGGGATCAATGGGCCTTGATGGGCCATAAGGGAGAAGAGGAGGGCGGCCGGGGGCAGGCCGCCCCCTCCCCTCTAGTCGAATAGGACAAGGAGAGGCGCCCCCCTTCCCCTTCCCAGACCTAATCCAACTAGGAAGGGGAGTCCTACTCGGTGGGAGTAGGACTCCTCGGCCAGCGCCTCCTAGGGCTGGCCGCCCCCCCTGCTCCTTTATATCTGAGGCGGGGGGCACCCATGACACACAAGTTGATCTACGGATCGTTCCTTAGCCGTGTCGGTGCCCCCTCCACCATATTCCACCGGTCATATCGTCGCGGAGCTTAAGTGAAGCCTGCGCGATGAAGTCATATCGTCGCGGAGCTTAAGCGAAGCCCTCGTCGGTGGAGCATCATCATCGTCCTGCCGTCGTGCTCACGGAACTCATCGGCCTTTCTTTGGATCGGGCAGGGGATCGTCATCGAGCTGAGCGTGTGCTGAACTTCGGAGGTGCCGTCGTTCGGTACTTGGATCGGTCGGATCGTGAAGGCGTCGACTACATCAACAGCGTTGTTATAATGCTTCCGCTTTCGGTCTCACAGTGCGTGGACATACACTCTCCCCTCTCGTTGCTATGCCATCACCATGGTCTTGCGTGTGCGTGGAAATTTTTGAAATTACTCGTTCCCCAACACCTTTGTCATCGGTATGTTACTTGCTAGAGATTCGATCGTCGGTATCAATACCTAGTTCAATCTCGTTACCGACAAGTCTCTTTACTCGTTCGTAATACATCATCTACTTAACTAACTTATTAGTTGCAATGCTTACAAAGCTTATGTGATGTGTATTACGAGAAGGCCGAAGATGCCTCTCAGGCAATCGGAGTGACAAAACCTAATCTCGAAATCGCCAACCCAACATGTACCTTTGGAGACACTGTAGTACTCCTTTATAAACACCCGATTCACGTTGTGGCGTTTGTGCAGCACCAAAGTGTTCCTCCATTAAGCAGGAGTTGCATAATCTCATAGTTCTAGGAACATGTATAAGTCATGAAGAAAGAAATAGCAATATACTAAGCGATCAAGTGCTAGGCTAACGGAATGGGTCATGTCAATCACATCATTCTCTAATGATGTGATCCCATTAATCAAATAACAACACATGTCTATGGTTAGGAAACATAACCATCTTTGATTAATAGAGCTAGTCAAGTAGAGGCATACTAGTGACTTATATGTTTGTCTATGTATTCACACATGTATCATGTTTCGGTTAATACAATTCTAGCATGAATAATAAACATTTATCATGATATGAGGAAATAAATAATAACTTTATTATTGCCTCTAGGGCATATTTCCTTGAGTCTCCCACTTGCACTAGAGTCAATAATCTAGATTACGGTAATGATTCTAACACCCATGGAGTCTTGGTCTTTGATCATGTTTTGCTCGTGGAAGAGGCTTAGTCAGCGGGTACGCAACATTGAGATCCGTATGTATCTTGCAAATCTCTATGTCTCCCACGGACTTGGTCCCGGATGGAATTAGGCGTCTCTTGATATGCTTGGTCCTCTTGTGAAATCTGGATTCCGTTGCCAAGGTAATTGCACGGTATTTTCACGGAAGATCTTCATTGGTCGATGCACTAGGTATGACACCTAGATCGAAATGAACTCTTTCATCGGACTCCTTCATTTGCTGCTTCGAAGCAGCTATATACTCCGCTTCACATGATGATCCGCCACGGCCTTTGTTTAGAACTGCACCAATGGCGGCTCCACCGTTTAATAAAAAACGCATTATCGGTTTGCGATTTAGAATCGTCCGGGATCGATGTCAAGCTTACATCGGCGTAACCATTCACGACTAGCTCTTTGTCACCTCCATATCGAGAAACACATCCTTAGTCCTTTTCGGTATTTCGGGATGTTCTTGACCGCTATCCGATGATCCACTCTGGATTACTTTGGTACCTTCTGCCAAGCTTATTGCTATGCATCGTCGGTATGGTTCACAGCATTGCATACATGATAGAGCCTATGGCTGAAGCATAGGGAACATATTTCATTTTCTCTCTATCTTCTGCGTGGTGGGGCATTGAGTCGACTCAATTTCACACCTTATGTCTGAGCAAAAATCCTTTCTTTTCTGATCCATTTGAACTTTTCAAAACTTTATCAAGGTATGTGTTTTGTGAAAGTCAATTAAGCGTCTTGATCTATCTCTATAGATCTTTATGCCCAATATGTAAGCAGCTTCACGAGGTCTTTCATTGAAAAACTTTTATTTAAGTATCCTTTTATGCTATCCAGAAATTCTATATCATTCCAATTAATAATATATCGTCCACATATAATATCGAAATGCTCTGAGCTCCCACTCACTTTCTTGTAAATATAGGCTTCTCCAAAATGCATATAAAACCATATGGTTTGATCACACTATCAAGCGTTTATTCCAACTCGAAGCTTGCACCAGCCCATAAATTGATGTTTGGAGCTTGCACACTTTATTAGCACTTTTTGGATCAACAAAACCTTGATTGCATCATATACAACTCTTCTTCTAGAAATCCATTCAAGAATGCAGTTTGACATCCATTTGCCAAATTTCATAATCATAAAATGCAGCAATTGCTAACATGATTGAGACAGACTTTAGCATCGCTTCTGGGTGAAAAGTCTCATCATAGTCAACCCTTGAACTTGTGAAAACCTTTACGCAACAAGTCGAGCTTTATAAACGATTACATTTCCATCAGCGTCGGTCTTCTTCTTAAAGATCCATTTATTCTCAATGGCTTGCGATCATCGGGCAAGTCAACCAAAGTCCATACTTTGTTTTCATACATGGATCCCATCTCAGATTTCATGGCTTCCAGCCATTTTGCGAATCTGGGCTCACCATCGCTTCTTCATAGTTTGTAGGTTCACCATGGTCAAGTAACATGACTTCGAGAATAGGATTACGTACCACTGCAGTGCGGATCTTACTCTAGTTGGCGTCGTAGTTCGGTAGAAACTTGATCGAAGTTTCATGATCATCATCATTAACTTCCTCACTAATTGGTGTAGGTGTCACGAGGAACCGATTTCACGTGATGAACCATTTTCAATAAGGGGCTGGTCTTATTACCTCATCAAGTTCTACTTTCTCTCACTCACTTCTTTAGGAGAAACTCCTTCTCTAGAAAGGATCCATTCTTAACAATGAATGTCTTGCCTTGGATCTGTGATAGAAGGTGTTCCCAACTGTTTCCTTTGGGTATCCTATGAAGACACATTTTCCGATTTGGGTTCAAGCTTATCGGGTTGAAGTTTTTCACATAAGCATCGCAGCCCCAAACTTTCGAAGCGACAACTTTGGTTTCTTGCCAAACCATAGTTCATAAGGAAGTCGTCTTAGCAGTTTTGATGGTGCCCAATTTAGCGTGAATCGGCCGTCTCTAAAGCATAACCCCAAAGCGATAGCGGTAAATCGGTAAGAGACATCATAGACGCACCATATCTAGTAAAAAATCACGATTCTGACGTTCGGACACACCATTCTGTTGTGGTGTTCGGTGGCGTTAGTTCGAAACTATTCGCAATTTTCAAATGTACACCAAACTCGTAACTCAAATATTCTCCTCCACGATCGGATCGTAGAAACTTTATTTTCTTGTTACGATGATTTTCAACTTCACTCTGAAATTCTTTGAACTTTTCAAATGTTTGATTTATGTTTCATTAAGAAGATATACCCATATCTGCTTAAATCATTTGTGAAGGTGAGAAAATAACGATATCCATACGAGCTTCAACATTCATCGGACCACATACATGCGTATGTATGATTTCCAACAAATCTGTTGCTCTCTCCATAGAACGGAGAAGCGGTGTTTTAGTCATCTTGCCTATGAGGCGGTTACATAAGTACCAAGTGATTCATAATCAAGTGATTCCAAAAATCCATCGATATGGAGTTTCTTCATCGCTTTACACGATATGACCTAAGCGGCGGTGCCACAAATAAGTTGCACTATCATTATTAACTTTGCATCTTTTGGCTTTGACATTATGAATATGTGTATTACTACTATCAAAATTTAATAAAAATAGACCACTCTTCAGGGTGCATGACCATAAAGATATTACTCATATAAATAGAACAACCATTATTCTCGATTTAAATGAATAACCGTCTTGCATCAAACAAGATCCAGATATAATGTTCATGCTCAGCGTTGGCACCAAATAACAATTATTTAGGTCTAAAACTAATCCCGAAGGTAGATGTAGAGGT
>JAHIAM010005316.1:0-72236 GCA_021605205.1 Aegilops longissima
TCGTGTTGTGCTCAATTACTATGGATGAAGCAAACCCTCAAGGACTACGGCATCAACGTGAAGAATGTGCCTCTCTCTTGTGACAATGAGAGTGCCATCAAGATTGCTCACAACCCAGTTCAGCACTCGAAGACAAAGCACATTCAAATTCGTCATCATTTTCTTCGTGATCATGTGTTGAAGGCGACATCTCCATCGAGCACGTGAAGACTGAAGAACAGCTAGCTGATATCTTCACTAAGCCCTTGGATGAGAAGAGATTTAGCAAGTTGCGGTGTGAGCTAAATATCTTAGAATCTTGAATGTTCTTTGAAAAGGCACACATCCTAACACTTATGCAAAATTGATGACTTAGATGTGCAACACATGAAGAAAGCGTTTTCTTCAATCAATGAAGAATAACACTCTAAGTGTGAAGAAATTAATGAAGAATTTGATTCTCGAGAACCCTCGACAATTATGCGCGGTGTCTGAAATCATCATTCTTATCTGATGGGTCACGCCACCACCAAAGTTGAAAATCTTCAATTTGAGTTTTCCTCAGTTTTGAAATTCTTGAGTTTTTCAAATTCTTCAACTTTGCAAATTCTTCCTTTGTTCCGTCGTTTTTCTTCATTGGCTATATATATATATGGATTTATGTCCTCTACAGACATTCACTTATGGCTATTTCTTCAAGTCGCTTTTTACGCTAAGTGAATGTGATCGGACCCTTCCCTCTCTATGCTATACTCAACCCAATCCATTCACAAATTCTTCATATGCGTTCTACTTTGAAACTCGTTCAAATTCTTCTTTGTGTCCTTGACAGGTGAAGAAATTGCGAACGGAACTTTTAAACGAATCTTATCCAAACTTGATTTTACCGCTCAAACCGTTCCGCATCCCACGATGCATTATTATATCCACCCACGATGCTTTACGATCTCCACTACCTCAGACGTGGGTGACACATGTCGTGAGAAGGGAAGCGGTCAGGGGCACGTTCGTCCTAAATCTTCGGACGAGCCGTTTTTCACCGTGGCTATAAATACCCCTCTCTCCCTTCCTCACTCTTTTACCTCGCTCGATCTCTCTCCCGCTCGAGCTCCTCAAAACCCTAGCGCCGCCGCTACTCCATCGTCGCCGGTGAGGAAAAGCTTCACTGCCTTGACCTCTTCGCCGACGTACTCGCGCCGACCGTGGAATTTCTTCACTCCGCCGTCGCCGTAGCTGATTTCCTCTGCCAAGTTAGGGCGGAGAAGATCTGAACGGACGAACTTCTCAACTGTTCATCTCAGTTCGTCGTGTTCTTCACTTCGGGTAAATTAAAAGTTACTTTTATTTACTCGCTTTGATTCTCAAATTTTCTTCAAATTCTTCAAAGGTGTTTATTTCAAATTCTTCACACATATGAACACCTCAAATCTCTTGACTCATTTCTCTAAGCAATGATTTTCTTCAAGATTCCTCAATTGTGTGGATCTTGATCTATACAACTCTGGAACCTAAGATAAAGAACGCTTATTGAAATTCTTCAAGGCTCATCTGGTCAAAATCCTCAAACTTGTTCTTTTGAAAAACCCTCACGAGAAGCATATGACCTCTTCAAATTCCTCGCACCTATACTCATTCACAGTACAAATGTCTCTGCTGAATCCCTAGGTTCTCATCAACTTAACTCATTTGCAGCGTTCCTCGAAGAAAAACTGCACACTTCTTGAGAGAACTCAATTGTTCAATTTCCTCACGAAGAAAATGGCAGATGGTAAGAAGCCGCGAGAAGGGAGGAAAGAAACTGAGGTCATGACAGCATTGAAATCCACGAGGAAATATATGCTGACTATTGTACACGGATGAGGAAAGCAAAAATCAACGCAAGGTGCGTATCTGAGAAGATTGAGCGGAGATGGGCACGGAATGGAAGGAATACCGATATGTAACACCTAAGTACATGAAGAAATTCGCGTTAAATCCTCCTTGCCCAAGAGCTCCTTTGGCACCAGGCCAAATAGCTGATCCCACTAGCGTCAAACGCGGTGAGGACTTTCCTGATGAGTGGGCTAAACGCCAAGCTAAGTTGGCTAAGCAAGCAAAGGAAGCGGTGAAGAAATTCAATGAGGATTCTGCCGCTGCTGCTGCCACTGAGGTCTCGGCCAAGCCGAGGAAATCGATGCAAAAGAAGTCTGCAAATAAGCCAAGTGCTTCTTCATCTATGCCCTCACGGCCAAGTTCCTCAGCAGCTCCTTCCAGGCAAATTCCTCAGCAACAAATTCCTCACACCACTTACTGTTCCATCAAAGTCCTCAGCTGCTCCGTCCAAACCTTCGGGTTCAGTGCACTGCCACATGTCAAAGGACTGCTGGTTTTTCAATTGCCTCGAGCATCTCTCGCAAATTCCTCGGCTGCTCTCAATTCTTCATCCGCCCGACTCTGCTGAAGACAAAAGCAACAGTGGGCGTGGTCCTCGGCCTAGCCCAAGGAAGAAACAGCTTGTAGTCCACGTGCCATCGATGATGAGGCATCGATGAAGAACTTGAAGAAATCATCGAGACCGCCAAGCTAGAGCCGCAAGAGCCAAGGGAACAGCTGTGCCTTTGCTTTTGGACCGAAGAAAGTCCTTGATTTCATCGACCTCGGCAACGATCCCAATACCCCTACGCTTGATCTTCCTTTGACACCTGGTCAAAGTCATATGTTGACTCACTTCATTGCTGAAGAAAAATGGAAGTTCGAGAAGGCGAAGGAAATCAAGAAGGCTCAATATAAGAAGGAGAGGTTTCTGAAGAAAAATGTAGTCAAAATGACACCTGAGGAACTCCTTCGAATCCAAACAGAAATTCAGAACCTCAGCAAGAACTTTGACACGTACTATGCTGATTGGCAAGTTGTCAAGACCAGATTCGTCAATCTGACGAAGAATCTCACAAGTGTTGCTGCACCTGTGCAACATGAAAATCCTCGAGTGAAGCATCTGCTCAGCCTGCTTTGAAGAAAATGCTGATTCGGGGCTGATGAAGAAATTCCAGTCACTGAAGAAACTGCCGGGCACCCACTAGTGGTGCGCTCAAGAAAGCTGCTCAAGACAGGGAAGCGCATCGATTGCTCTGAAGAAACTGCACCAAATTCCTCGGCTGCTCCCGCGCCAACTCCCACTCCAATTCTTCCATCTGCCGGATGTGAAGAAAACCAAGGCTCTGAGCGAGCTGCTGTGAAGAAGAGAAAAGCATCGATTCGTCGTGATTCTTGACTGCGAAGAAAATGAAGCCAATGACCAGCTTCGATTGAGAACCCGATTGATGCTATTCAATTTCCTCCATACCTTCAAAGGAAGTGGTTCCTTTTGGAGAAGAATATGAAGTGCCAACGGATCGATGAAGAACATCAATCTCCTGCTCGTTCGAGAAAATTGATGAGGAAATTGAAGTGGAAGCTGTCCCTTCAACCCCAGTCATTCCTCATCGGACCATGAAATTCCTCAAGCTGGATGCGAGGAAATTGAAAATGAAGATGTGGATATTGGATGCACCACTCCGGTAATCAATGATGACTTTTGGGAAAGTCAGCATCCTAATACTCCTCTCTTCACCCCCTTCAACAAGTTCCTCACTCCCTGCACAGAGGTGTCCGGATCGACTCAAGAAAATCAACCCACGAGTCCTGTGCATGAAGAAATTCCAGCCACTAGCGCCGATGAAACTGCTGCCGCTGCTGAAAATCCTCGATTGCACATGTTGAGGATCAAGAAATTCCTCATGTGAAGAACCTGAACTTACGGTTCGGAGGTGGTGATGCAACTGGTCGACACCCCTCCGCCAAAGCGGAAGAATCCGTTCTCAACCAAACAAAAGTTCAAGGCTGAAGACTTCTTTCTTTGAGCATGTGTTCTTCACTAAATATAATCCCTATGATTCTGCTCGGATTAGGAAGAGGCGCTTCGGACTGCCGGTCAAGCCAACTTCTATTCCTCGGTGCTTTTCAACAAGGACAAAATCTTGATCATGCTCATATTCCTCATGTGGATATGGAGTCATTTGCCGAGCTTTGAGCCCATCCTAAGTGTTCTTCATGATGCAGGTCTTCTAAACTTTTGCATTGATATTTGTGATTGGAATGAAGAGCTAATTCTTTAGTTCTATGCAACACTGCACATCACCGGAGACGCTGAAGATGTGACTTCATGGGTCTTGGATTGGATGACCGAAAACACCCACTACAAGGCACCGGCAAGTGAATTGCTTCGTGCTCTTCCACTCAGTCCTCCAGTTGACGGTGCACGTCGCATCTATGAAGAAAAGGAACTTTCAAATCACTATATGCAAGTGCTGATGAAGCCTTTGAAACCGAGGCAAGCTCCAAGGACCAAATTCCTTGTCAAGGAATTATTATATGTGCCTCGGACCGTCTATCGAATTTTGTCGAAGACTATGAGTCCTATCAAGGGCCACGACTCGAATGATGAAGAAGTCGTTGGCATCATGAAGAATATGCTCTTCAACATCATCCATGGCGTTCCCGTCAATTTCCATGATTTCTTCATGAGGACTCTGGCTAACATTGCCATGTCACCTTTTGAGCTGAAACCTTATGCGCCATGTCACCAGACGGTTAGGCGTCACGGTCTAGAGCATCCAAGAGGAATTGTGGATCGCCGAGTGACCAAGTATGTGAAGGTTTGGAAGTCGCCTGAAGACTTACCACGAGTGATTGGGACGAGGTCTGCGTGGCCTTAGTTCAAGGAGAATCGGTGAGGACTTGGTGTCACGAGCTGCGTGCTTTCGATGGTGGGTGTCCGGGGCTGCGTGTCCTCGAGTTTAAATACTCGGCCGCTCCAACCAGACGTACAACCCAGAGACAGCAGTTGGAACTGGTCTACCAAATCATTGTCTTCACCAACCTAATCTGGTTCTATTTCCTCAACCCTCTCATTTCCTCATTCTTGTGTTGAGTGTTTGTCATATCTGTGTTTGAAGACTTTGGTGAAGACTTTCTCAATTTCCTCAGTTCAATTTCTTCAGTCTGTTTGTCTTCATCTTGAGTTATCCTGTGATTACGCTTTCGGTACTCTGTGATTGTCTTCATTTCATCATGATGACTATGCTTGTAATCTGTTATGCTTACTTCTGAGTACTTATTCCGCTGCATGTATTTCTTCGCTAAGGAATTTCCTCACCGGCAAATTCCTCGGTGAAGAATTTGTAAATTCATAAAATCGCCTATTCACCCCCTCTAGTCGATATACGCACTTTCGATCATGAGGCGTCTTAAAGAATCCTTGGCTATGCTGATTCGGGGCGTCTTGTTTGTCATTCGTGACGTCCGCTATACGTCGTGTTCGTGTGGGCCCCACCACGAACACTTTGGGCGAAATCTCTATCATGTGTTTGTTCCGGCTCATTCTAGCAGCCAATCTTTTGTTTTCAGTTGTGATATTCGATTTGTTTCTAAGACAGATGTGTTTCCATATCTTTATCTAAGTGGCTTCTCACCTTAATGGACGTGTGATGATTAACTTTGGAATTCATTCGTTCATTCTTGTTCGAATGTTTATTGTGAAGACTATATGTTGCAATTTCTATCCGTTGATTCTACTTATCTTTTGTCTATCAAAGGACTAACGGATGTCACCCTCTTGAGATGGCTCCATGCAGCGTCTGAATCCGGATCGCAATGATGGGGATCGATCGAATCCTCCACCTCCACCTCCACCTCCGCCTCCGGAGGCACGGCAAGCTATCATGGCAGCCACCAATGCCAATGCTCGAGATGATTTTGCAGCTCTTGCAAGAACGCACTCGAGGGCAAGGCAATCAAGGGAATCAAGGTCAAGGAAACAATCAGCCACACTTTGCTACTCTCGATCGGTTCCTCGCTAATCAGCGAAGTCTTTCGGTTTACGTAGCCGAGGCCACAGACGCTGACGATTGGTTAGTGGACATCTGCAAGCACTTTGACTGTAGCAATGTCAGACCTGAGGACTTTGTCAAGTTTGCATCGTTTCAACTCAAGGATCAAGCAGCTGAGTGGTACCAGCAATACAAAGATTCCAGAGGAGGTCGTGTCATTACCTGGGATGAGTTCCGCCGTGATTTCAGAGCTCATCACATTCCGAAAAGTGTTGTTGAGAGCAAGCGTGAGGAGTTCCGCAATCTCAAGCAGGGCAACATGTCTGTCTATCAATACAATATCCAGTTCGAGCTCGCTCGTTTTGCTAAGCAAGGCGTACTGATGAAAAGAGTATGATCTATGAATTCAGAGGTGGTGCGAGAGAAGATCTGCAATTACCTCTTGTCTTTGTTTGAGCGAGATAAGTATGATGATTTCTACAACATGGCTCTGAAGCAAGAAGCTGCCCAGCTCAAATGTGAGGCTTCTAAGAAGAGAATCGGGGATGCAGTTCAGTCCTCTTCGTCCTCTCAAGTGGCAGCTAAGCGGTAGAAGTTTTACCTTCCCCCCCTCCGTTCCGTCGGCCTTACCAGCAGAAGAACTCAGGTGGCGTGGATCTTCCCACCCACCCAACCCAAGCTATCGAACAAGTCTAATTCTCAAGCTCCAAGGTCAAGTGCTCCTTACCACCGTCCGCTCTCTCGAGGTCACTTGCAACAAGTGTCGCAGAAGGGTCACTATCTGAACAAGTGCTTCAATCGAGGCGTCTTCCGCCTCCTCCTCTGTGAAATCTTCCAGCAATGCGGTGGTCAAGCATAATCCAAAGTATGCCAAGGTCAATATGATGAATGCAGCTCAAGCAGAGAATCTTCGATGTGATAATGGGTAATCTCTCGATTAATGATATTCTGCAAAAGTCTTATTTGATCTTGGTGCATCGCATTCTTTCATGTCATATCCTTTTGCATGAAGCACAGTTTTGATCTGAGAGGAATTATCTAAAGCTATGCAAGTTATTTCTCCGGCTAAGCGTTTGAGCTCTAGCATGTTGGTTCGAATGTCGGTATCAAGATGGGCGATTATAGATTTACGGCTAAACCAATTGTTCTCGGTGACTCGGATATTGATCTTATTCTCGGAATGGGTGGCTTTCTCGGCACAAAGCTCAGATTGATTGTGCTGCTGGGAAATTCAATTGACTCACTCTTCTAATGATGTGATCATCTATGCGCTCGTGATGAAACCATTCGGTTGTTTTCTCTCAATGAGAAGGGCGAACTGAATGCTATCTCTCGATTCGATCGTTTGTGAGTACCAAGATGTCTTTCCGAAGAGCTTCGGGTATGCCTCCTCATCGGCCCGATTGAGTTCGTTATCGATCTTGAGCACGGCATTGAACCCGTTTGCAAGCGTCCATACAAGCTTGGACTGATGAGCTGAAGGAATTGAAGAAGCAGCTTCGATGAACAAGAGCGTCTGGGTTTGATCGGACCGAGTTCATCTCCTTGGGGTTGTGGTGTTCTTTTGTCCGGAAGAAGGATGGCACGGACCGACTTTGCGTCGATTACCGTCCATTGAATAAGAAGACAATCAAGAACAAGTATCCACTTCCCAACATCAATGAGCTTTTCGAGCAACTCAAAGGTGCTACTGTGTTCTCCAAGCTTGACCTTCGTATGGGGTATCATCAGTTCGCATTCGTGAACAAGATATTCCCAAGACAGCATTCGAACAAGCTTTGGTTCTTATGAATATCTTGTCATGTCTTTCGGCCTTGTCAATGCTCCTCCAACTTTCTCTCGGATGATGAACTTCATTTTCAACCCTACACCAATGAATTCGTCTTGGTCTATCTTGATGATATTTTGGTCTTCTCCAAGAATAAGAAGGATCATGCCAAACATTTGCGATTGGTGCTAGACAAGCTCGAGAGTACCAATTCTATGCGAAGTTCTCCAAATGTGAATTTTGGCTTGATGAAGTGCTTTATCTTGGTCATATCATCTCCGCCAAGGGCATCGCTGTTAATCCAGAAGGTGTCCGCAATTGTGAATTGGGAACCTCCTCGAATGTCAAGCAGCTCCATGATTTTCTTGGTCTTGCAAGCTATTGCGAAGATTCGTTGAGAACTTCTCCAAGATTGCAAAGCCTCTTTCCAACCTTCTCGAAGCATGTGAAGTATGTACGGTCTCCCGAGTGTGGCGTTGCTTTCAATACCCTCAAAGAGAAACTCGTCACAGCTCTGTTCGACTCCTCTGATGAATCCAAGCCATTTGAAGTTTTACGTGATGCTTCTCTTCAAGGTCTCGGTGCCGTGTTAATGCAAGAGAAGAGAGTTGTGGCTTATACCTCTCGCCAGATTGAAGCCAACGAGAAGAACTACCCCACTCACGATCTTGAGTTGGCGGCGATTGTCCATGCATTGATAACGTGGAGACATCTCTTGTTGGGAAGGAAAGTGGACATTTTCACCGATCACAAGAGTCTCAAGTACATCTTCACTCAACCCAACCTCAACCTCGAGCAGACTCGATGGGTGAAATGATTCAAGAGTACAACCCAAGTATTGAGTATACTCGGGCAAAGCCAATGTCATTGCAGATGCTTTGAGCAGGAAAGCTTCTCGCAACAGTCTAATCCTCAAGCCCTTTCAGCGGATCTCTGTGAATCTTTCCAAGCTGAATCTTCAAGTTGTTCCTCAAGGCTTTCTTGCCAACCTCATAGTCTCTCCTACTTTGGAAGATCAGATTCGTGAGGCTCAACTTCTGGATACCATGGTGAAAAAGGTGAAGCGTGGTATCGACAAGGGCATTTCAAGTACAAGTGCTTCCACGTTGATGACAAAGACACTCTGTTCTTTGAGGACGGATTGTGGTTCCTAAGGGTGATCGAGAAAAGTCACTATGAGCGAGGCTCACAATTCGCTTCTATCCATCCATCACGGAAATGCGAAGATGTACCATGACCTCAAGCGGTCATATTGGTGGACTCGAATGAAGCGAGAAATTGCTCAATTCGTGAATGAGAGTGATGTCTGCAGAAGAGTGAAAGCGAGAACACCAAAGACCAGCTGGTCTCCTTCAACCTCTTGCTATTCCTGAATGGAAGTTTGATCATATTGAAATGGACTTCGTGACTGGCTTTCCAAAGTCCAAGCGTGGAAATGATGCTATCTTCGTTGTCATTGACAAGCTTACTAAAGTGGCTCATTTTCTTCCCATCAAAGAATCCATCACGAGAGCTCGGTTGGCGAGCTATACACCTCGAGATTGTCTCTTTGCGGCATTCCACAAGTGATCTCTTGGACCGTGGCAGCATCTTTACCTCCAAGTTTTGGGATTCTTTTCGAGAAGGCCATGGGCACCAACATTCTTTTCAGCACAGCTTTCCATCCTCAAACAAGTGGCCAAGTTGGCGAGTAAATCAAATTCTTGAAGATATGCTCGGGGCTTGTGTCATTTCTTTCGGCATGAAGTGGGAAGATTGTCTTCCATATGCCGAGTTCTCTTACAACAACAGCTTCCAGCGAGTTCGGGCAAGGCCCCATTCGAAATTCTCTATGGCGAGAAAGTGCCGTACTCCTCTCAATTGGTGCGAGGCAGGTGAGCGCCAACTTCTTGGCAATGACTTGATCACGAAGCAAAAGAAATGTGCCAAGTCATTCGTGAGAATCTCAAAGCAGCGCAATCGCGCGGAAGAGCTATTATGATGATAAGCACCGTGATGTGGCTTTTGAAATCGGAGACCATGTCTACCTCCGCGTCTCTCCAATGAAAGGCACTCGCCGCCCGGTATCAAAGGAAGCTTGCCCCTAGATCGTGGGTCCTTTCAAGATCATTGGGAAAAGAGGCGATCTAGCCTATCAACGAGCTTCCATCCAACTTTGCAAGCGTGCGATGTGTTCCATGTGTCACAGCTTCGCAAGTGCTTCAAGACTCTGAACGCACTATCAACGAAGAGATTGACCTTCAAGAAGATCTCTCTTATCATGAGCACCCGTTGCTATTCTTGAAGAAACCGAGCGCAAGACTCGCAACAAGTCAATCAAATTCCTGAAAGTGAAGTGGTCACACCATTCCACCGAGAAGCTACACGGGAGCGAGGATCACCTCCGTTCGAGTATCCGGAGTTCTTTCAGTCCTAGATCTCGGGGCGAGATCCTCTTCTAGTGGTGGAGTGTTGTAACACCCGGAGTAACTTTCCATATTTGTAACTCCAACTCTTGCCATTTTCGGCATTGATATATGATATTCCCTCCGTGGTTGGGTTTTCTTATTTTTGCATTTTGTCCATGTCATGCATTTTTTATTATGTCATCATGTGCATCGCATTTGCATACGTGTTAGTCTCATGATTCGAGCATTTTCCGTTGTCCGTTTTGCAATCCGCACTCCTATCTCCCCGGCGGTCCCTTTTACGTTTTTTCGTGTGCGGGTATTAAACCTTCTCGAAAGGGACCGAGGTTTGTCTAGTGGCCTTGGTATACCGCCGTAGACCACCGGTCAAGTTTGGTCATTTGGAGCTCGTTTGGTACTCAGCGGTTAACGCACTCTCGCAAAGGCCTCTTTTAAGTTGCAGCCCAACACCCCTTCAAAACAGCCCAATAACCCATCTAAGTCACTTCCATGCTCTCCGTCGTTCGATCACGATCGTGTGGGGTAAACTACACCTCATTTGGACTCTCCTAGCTCCCTCTATGCCTATTTAAGCAAACCTCCCCAAATCCGGATCATTCCCGAAACCCTAGCGATTTTCCCTCGCGCGCCCGGACACGTCCGGCGAGCGAACGCACGTCCGCCCGCCCGCTGCGGCCAATCGCGGGCGCCACGTCGCCACCCGGCGCCCCCCGCCGCCCTCCGCGCTGCCCGGCCTTGAGGCCAGGCGGCCCTGCTGAGCCCGCGCCGCCGCCCGCTCCCGCCTCCCGCCCGGCGCCGCCGCCTCCCGCCGCCGGCCGCGGCTCCCCGGCGCCGCCAGGCCTCCTCCCTCCCGGCGCCTCCGCCCCGCCGGGCCATCCCCTTGGCCCGTGGCGCCGCCCGCCGCCCAGCGCCGCCTCGGCCTGCCCCCTCTCGGCCCCCTCTCCGGCCGCCTTCGGCGAGCTCGCGGGCAACCCAGCGCGGCGCCCGATCCGATCCGATCCGGCCGGCCTCGGGAATCCCGCCGTTGACTTCTCTCTCCGCCGTTGACTCCAGTTTTTGCATCATTGTTATTTTGTGCAATTTTCAACGTGCTATATCTTCGCATCCGTAGATCCATTTTGCGCGTATAATATGTCGAAATGTTCGCCTCGAAGAGTAGATCATTTCATTCCATTGCATCATTTTCATTTGAGCTCATCTTAATGCCCGAAAGGCTGTTGGAAGAGTGCTATGTGTTGTTAGTTTCTGTTTCGTAACAGAAGTTGCACTTTTGTTATTTTTGCCATGATTATTGTGTGCACCCTATGATTTTGAGTCCTACATGTGTTTTGTAAAATGCCATGCTATCTTTCCAGGGGTGTATGCCATGTATTTTTTTGATCTATGTGGTGACGAGCACAAGCATGCAAAGTAGGTGTCCTAATGTTGCTGATTTCAGCCCTGTTTTAGCTGATTTTGATGCCATGTTAACTTGATGCTACCATGAGATCTATGCATATTTTGAGATACTTCAGTAAGGATGTTTTGTAAAACATGTCTTGCTCTATCCATCCATGCCCTTGTTTGCAATTATGGAGTGCCATAGCTTGAGTCAATCGAGCTCTACTTTTGCTATCAAATGTTTCCTGACAGATTGTATACATGTTATTCAATTTTGCCTAGCTTGTTGTGGTTGATCCATTTATGCTATGTCATTGTTCTTGCCATGTATGTCTTCTATGTCATGTATTCTTGATGTATGTATGCTTAGTTTATCATATAAGACTCTGTAGTGAGTGCATTGAGCTTGTAAACATGCCTACTCGTTATCAGTTTTTGACACGCCATGTTGCTGAATGTGTTAACGAGACTTTCAATATTGACATGGGTGTTACTATATTTTCTAGTCCTTTTTGGCTCATGGTCATAGAGGGACTTTTTCTATGCTTTGAGTAGATTCATGCCATGCCTTGTTTTGCTATTTTAAGGTCCTGTATCATGTAGTTTTGCTGCTCTGAACATTGCAACCTGATGCTGTTTTTGCCATGTCCAGCCTGATATTTTGTGCACTTTTGCCATGCTTGTTTGAACATGTTATGATGTGAACTAGCCGTAGCTCAGTGCTCATCTTTTGTCGAGCATCATGTGTAGATCACTGCCATGTGCTTTGTTGTTACGTTTGGGTGCAGTAGCTTAATTAATTGTTGCTTGCTAAGTGGCATCATGCTGTTAATGGCAGATTTGTGCCATTCTTGTTTTGCTTGCCATTTGCAAACCGTGCATCCGTTTCCGGTGATCTTTATATCGATTTCAACGAAATCATCTCATCTTTCAGTGGCATACTTGGTTTGCCAAGTTGATGCTTGGTTCATCATTTACCTTCCGGGCGCTTATACGCATTGCATATCGCATCTCGCATATCATGTCATGTTTTGCATCATGTTGATTGTGCATTGCACCGTGATTTATTGTGGTTCCTTTGTTTGTGTTGTTGCTTTGGGTAGAGCCGGAGGCGAGTGCGTGAGCGAGGAACCTGTTGAGAACGCTTTCGAGGATCAAGCTTTCGACAACTCGAGAACATTGCGAGCAAGATGACCATACCCTCGGAATCACTTCTATCTTTGCTATGCTAGTTGCTCGCTCTTTTGCTATGCCTATGCTGCGATGCCTACCACTTGCTATATCATGCCACCCATATTGCCATGTCAGCCCTAACCATCCTTTCCTAGCAAACCGTTGTTTGGCTATGTTACCGCTTTGCTCAGCCCTCTTATAGCGTTGCTAGTTGCAGGTGAAGTTGAAGTTTGTTCCTTGTTGGAACATGGAGATGTTGTTCCTTTTGGAACATGTTTACTTGTTGGGGATATCACAATATATATCTGCTATAATTAATGCATCTATATACTTGGTAAAGGGTGGAAGGCTCGGCCTTATGCCTGGTGTTTTGTTCCACTCTTGCCACCCTAGTTTCCGTCATACCGGTGTTATGTTCCTTGATTTTGCGTTCCTTACGGTTGGGTGATTTATGAGACCCCCTTGACAGTTCGCTTTGAATAAGACTCGTCGGCATGGCCCAACTTTGGTTTTACCATTTGCCACCTAAGCCTTTTCCCGGGTTTTCGCGAGCCGAGGGTCATCTTTATTTAACCCCCGGACCGGTGCTCCTTCGAGTGCTGGCCCGAACTGAGCTACTGCATGGGGCCACCACGGGAAACTTCGAGGCTTGGTTTTACTCGTAGCTAGTCTCATCCGGATGTGCCACGAGAGCGAGATATGTGCAGCTCCTATCGGGATTTGTCGGCACAATCTGGCGGCTTTGCTGGTCTTGTTTTATTCTGTCGAAATGTCTTGTAGTCCGGGATTCGAGATTGATCGGGTCTTCCGGTAGAAGGAATATCCTTCGTTGACCGTGAGAGCTTATAATGGGCTAAGTTGGGACACCCTGCAGGTAATATCTTTCAAAGCCGTGCCGCGGTTATGAGGCAGATGGGAATTTGTTAATGTCGGTTGTAGAAAACCCAAAGTTGACCTCAATTAAAATACACATCAACGCGTGTGTAACCGTGATGGTCTCTTCTCGTGAGTCCGGAAGTGAACACGGTGTTGGAGTTATGTCGGCGTAAGTAGTTCAGGATCACTTCTTGATCGCTACTAGTTTCACGACCGTGCTTTGCTTCTCTTCTCGCTCTCTTTTGCGTTGTAGCCACCATATATGCTAGTCGCTTGCTGCAGCTCCACTTTACTACTCAGTCCTTCCTATAAGCTTAAATAGTCTTGATCTCGCGGGTGTGAGATTGCTGAGTCCCCGTGACTCACAGATACTTCCAAAACAGTTGCAGGTTCTAACGATGCCAGTGCAGGTGACTCAACCGAGCTCAAGTGGGAGTTCGACGAGGAACGTGGTCGTTACTATGTGTCTTTTCCAGATGATCAGTAGTGGTGCCCAGTTGGGACGATTCGGGGATCTGTGTAGCATTTGGGGTATCTTCTTTTATTTTGGTTCCGTAGTCGGACCTTGAGTGTACTCTGAATGATGGATGTTTATTTATGTCTTGTGTGAAGTGGCATTGTAAGCCAACTATGTATCTTTTTCCCTTATTTATTACATGGGTTGTGTGAAGATTACCTCACTTGCGACATTGCTTTCAATGCGGTTATGCCTCTAAGTCGTGCCTCGACACGTGGGAGATATAGCCGCATCGGGGGCGTTACATTCTCCAGCCGAGTGCGCTCAGCCAAGTTGGCCAAGCGTGCATCTTCCAAGGCACGAGCCACGGGGGTTTCTCCAACGATTGGAGTGTGAAGCGCATCCATGTTTCGGCGGCGAAGTTCCTCCCTCTGCAGCAAAGTGAGGGGCTCGGGTTGGTACTCTTCATGATCTTGTGCCGGATCACCTCCACCGTCGCCTCCATCGGTGCGGGGGTATCCAGGAGGACTGCATGGTCCGTCGACCATCAGAACCTCTGCCGCCGGATCGCTGCTATCGCACTCGAATGCAGTCTCTGCGGAGCCAGTCGACAGATCGAACATGCCGTAGAGAGATTCGTCGGGCTCGATTGCCGCGACTTGGGAAGTGGCCGACTAGCGAGCCACCGCATGCCTCACCCACCGCTGAAGCCTCAACCGACCGGAGCGCTTGCGCCGGCGGGAGACTGGGAGTGAGGACGGCACAAGAACCGACCCATACTGGGTCGATGGTTGCCGCAGGAGGACGCCATGGACGCACGCATCTTGTAGTCGTTGCCCAGCGGACGGGAGCGCGTCGACGTCGAGAGGAGCCTCCTGAATCCAAGCGGAGTCGTCGGCGATGAACGTGAGCGCACCGAGACAGATCTCGCGACCCTCGACCAAAACTCCGCTGAAACCATGATGTAGGAGATCGAAAGAATCCCAACTTCTCCAACAAATCGCTAGAACACCTGCCCCACGGTGGGGGCGCCAACCGTCGTGGTTCTAAGTCGGCGGTAGAATGGGGGTAGGTATGGAGAGGCAAGGTACTAGCTATGGAGTAGTTAGTACTTGCGAGTTTCTGAGTTCAGGCCCTTCTCGGAGGAAGTAACAACCCTACGTCTCGGAGCCGGAGGCGGTCGATTGGATTATATGCGTATGAATTACAGGGTGCGACCCTTCTACCTGTGGAGGGTGGCTTATATAGAGTCTTGCCGGGACCCCAGCCATTACGTAGCGGAGGGTTTAAGGTACATTAAGGCTAGGCGTTCTTGGTAACGCCTTACATAAAATGTCATCATGACCATAAAGACTACTTAACTACAAACCGTTTGGACACCGAGTGGCTCTTGGACTCTTGGTGGTCGAGTGGGTCTTCATGGTCGAGTGTCTTTGAATCTGTCGAGTGGAAACCTACCAGGTCGACTGGTAGGCAATTTATTCTAAGGATGCCCTTGGGGAGGGTATCTTGGACAGGTCCATGACCCTATCCTAGGTATATGACTTCATCAGCCGCCGCCGCCGCCCGCGAGCCACCGCCCCATTGCCCTGCCGCCTCGCTGGAGGTACCGCGCCGGATACGAGACCGCCGGTTTTTTTTAAAACCGTTTCGTTTTTTTAGAAACCCTAGATTTGTTTTTTTCGGTTCGCCGGTTTTTTTTCCGGTTTTCCTATTTAGCGGACGTTCGTCCATACGTTCGTTTTAACGAACGATTTTCGCCAGTTAGTCACAGCTAACGGACGCTCGTTCGTTAGTCTGTTCGTCAGTTTTCTTTTATCGGATTTATTCGCGATTATTTTCGATTGCGATTTCTGATCCGATCTTAGTTTCTGTTTATCTTTTCGCTCGTTAGTCGGAATCACGCAATTCAAGCGCCTAGAGTTTCGTCTCGAGACCCTCTTTCTGTTTAATCTACTTAAACAAGATTTTGGTACTGTAAAATTTGACCTTAGTTCTGATTAGTAAACGGATCTTGTTTCTTTCGCCGTTTGAGTTTCGTTGTTCCGTTTGATTTGATTCTTTTTGCGAACCAGAGTTCTTAAGTTGAACCTTCTGGTCAAACTCTTTTATTTGAGTTTTGCTTGTGCATCTTTGCTTGTTGCTTATGTATGTTATTGTTTGTTTTCGATAGAATTCCCGGAGTGCGAAGCGTGTTACTACGAGTCTCTAGGATTCGCGGATCGTCAGCAAGGCAAGTAACACATTGATCATACTCTTTTCATACCCAGTTTTTATGCATTAGTTCAATTCTCAAACATTGCATGATTAGGATGTCATTAACTTGTGGGTTGGCAAGTAGTTGTTGAGGTAGAACCTATTGCCCTGTTACTATCAAACCCTTGGGAGTTACTTCTACGCGTTGCTTATATTGCTATGCTATGCTCGTAGACGTTGTTTGGGTTTGAGTGAATCCATGACAGATGTGAGATTGTTAATTAATGGTTCAACTTAAGGTGGCAACTTAAATTAACATCTGGGTGTATTGAGGCACCTGGGGAACCCAGTGTTGTCTATTTTTTTTGTTGGAAATCCCGGGGTACCCGTGTGATCTTCCTATGGACCGCCACCCAGGCTCAAAGGGAACTGAGATGATTCATGCTAGAAACTTCTGTGTGCAGCCACAAGCTATTATGGGCTCTAGCATAGTTGAGTAAGTTACGTGAAGCTCTTGAAGAGGTAGATCAGCGGTAGTGGGTTTTGTAGGTTTGGTATGGTCTACCCCGAGTAGAGAGTTAATGTTTCTAAAGACTATGTCTCGGTCATCTGTTTCTCAAACAACGTGCGGTCACGAGAAATCCAAGCAGGCGATCGAGTCTTGTGGGGAAAAGTCATAAACCTCTGCGAGTGTATAATCTAATCATTGTTAGCCGTGTCCCCGGTTATGGACAATCTTGAGTTTCTAGTACTTGAGTTATCACATGTATCTCATCACTCTTAATTAATATTGTTGGGTTGTTAATCACTTTAATTGGGATTGAGTTGGGGTTATACCTTCTCAATGTTGTTTCAACCACCATGATAGTTAAATTAAAATTTATTCCTTTGTTGTAGGGAAAAATTGGCTTTTCGCAAAACTATAACCATATAGCTTTCCACTAGCCAAATATGCATGTAGTGATAGCATTATTCTGTTCTTACTCTATTGTGTTATATTGCCAGCATATTCCATGTGCTGACCCGTTTTCGGGCTGCAACGTGTTATGTTGCAGACTTTTCAGACGAGGAGTAAGGTTCGTTAGGTCGTTGTCGTGCAGCTCAGCTATGCCGTTGGAGTTGATGGACTCACTTTATCTTCCAAGCCTTCCGCTGTTATCGCATTAGATGGCCTTAAGCCATATTATTGTATTAAGTTCTCTTTTGAGACATTCGATGTAATAAGTGTGTGATTGCTACTCTGTTATAAATCCTTGATCTTGTGTGTGTTAGCATTCTTGATCCGAGGATGACAACTGAAGCACGAGAGACTTGACCATCTGAGGTCGGGTCGCTACAAGATGGTATCGAGCACCTGCTGAGTGTAGGACACGACCACTAAGATAAACCATAGGTCACTCTTCTCTACTCATTTCTGACTCCTCTCCATTTTTCCACTCTTTAGGATGACGGAGATGAAGAACAAGTTTGCACAACCGGATGAAGACACACCTTTTGGACGCCACTTGAAGGAAGTCACTAGGTACTTGAACATTGGAATACCAAGCTTCACCGGGACCTACAATGCCACCTTACCAGAAGAGGAGCGCTGGATGATTCAAGTACAAGTTCCAGGAAGGACATTCTTGCCAACTTCTAAACCCATAGAATTTTCTTTCGAAGCACCCACCTGGAGTCTAGGCAAGAGCATGGCAGCCCACATTGCCATAGGACGCATTGGAGAAGTCTACAACAAGGAACTCAAGGACACGATCTATCAAATATGTGGGCGCCGAGACGAGCAATGGGAAGTAATCAACACCAGGAAGGATAGATCCATTGCAGCTTTCATCCAGGAGCTAAACCAGCACATTCGACGTCAGGAGAACCAGATGTGCGCAGAAGACTAGGATCATCGAGCTGGAGGAAGAACTCAAGTTTACACGCGTTGGATATGAGGAGGAAATCAAGACATTACTGGAGAAGAACGACGACCTGGTTAAGTAGATCGGAGTATTCATGGGAGGACCGGCACCGGGAGAAGAAGACGACGACCCCACTTTCCCGGACAACTACATCATCATCGACGACACCAATTCCGATCCTAGTGATGATGACTATGAAGATGAAGCTGGAGCGGACATCATGGAGTCTTCCACCAATCAAAATTTCTAGATGACCACCATATATTAGTAGTATTCCCCCATGTATTTAGTAGTAGTTGAGCACTTTTGCGATAGTTCTAGACTGTTTGTATGCCCTTGCTTGATTGATTGAGTGGAATGATTGTATTTGCCTCATGTGCATATGGGTTGTGCTTTCTCGTTAGACCTTTTGTGACGCCCCCGATTTGACCGTACACTAATCATGCACGCAAATGTGTATGATCATGATCAGGGACTCACGGGAAGATACCACAACACAACTCTAAAACATAAATAAGTCATACAAGCATCATAATACAAGCCAGGGGCCTCGAGGACTCGAATACAAGTGCTCGATCATAGACGAGTCAGCGAAAGCAACAATAGCTGAAAACAGACATAAGTTAAACAAGCTGCCATAAGATGGCAAGCACAAAGCAGGATCTGAGATCGAAGAGGCGCGGGCCTCTGCTCAGGATCCTCCTAACTACTCTTTGGTAAATCGTCGCTGGCCTGCGTAGTAGTAGGCACCTCCGGTGTAGTAGGGGTCATCGTCGACGGTGGCGTCGCCACAGGCTCCAACGTCAGTCGCAGCAATCGGGTAGGGAAAAGGGAAAAAGGGAACAAGGCAACCGTGAGTACTCATCCAAAGTACTCGCAAGCAAGGAACTACACTACATATGCATGGAAATATGTGTAAAGGGCCATATCGATGGGTGAGCTGCAGAATGCCGAATAATAGGGGATAACTAATCACGTCGAAGACTACGCTCGCAGCCTCCGTCTTGCAAGCATGTAGAAGAGAGTAGTAGAAGTCCTCCAAGTAGCATCGCATAGCATAATCCTACCCGCAATCCCTCCTCGTCGCCTCTGTTAGAGAGCGATCACGGGTTATATCCGCACTTGGAAGGGTGTGTTTTATTAAATATCCGGTTCTAGTTGTCATAAGGTCAAGGTACAACTCCAAGTCGTCCTATTACCGAAGATCGCGGCTATTCGAATAGATAAACTTCCCTGCAGGGGTGCACCACATTACCCGACACGCTCGATCCCATTTGGCCGGACACACTTTTCTGGGTCATGCCCGGCCGCGGAAGATCAACACGTCGCAGCCCCACCTAGGCACAACAGAGAGGTCAGCACGCCGGTCTAAACCTAAGCGCACAGGGGTCTGGGCCCATCGCCCTTAGCACACCTGCACGTTGCGTACGCGGCCGGAAGCAGACCTAGCCTAGCAGGCGTTCCAGTCCAATCCGGCGCGCGCCGCTCAGTCGCTGACGTCACGAAATGCTTCGGCTGATACCATGACGCCGGTTGCCCATATCTTGTCCCACGTGGCGGTTAGTGCGTATAAGGTCAACGACCCAACTCAGATCAAATACCAAGATCTCGCTAAGCGTGTTAAGTATCCGCGAACGCCGAACAGGGCTAGGCCCACCTCTCTCCAAGGCGGTCTCAACCTGCCCTGTCGCTCCGCCACAAAGTAACAGTCGGGGGCCGTCGGGAACCTAGGCCCACCTCTACCGGGATGGAGCCACCTGTCCTTTCAGCCCCCATCTCCGAACAGTATCACAGGTAATGTAATTGTGTAAAGTATATAGTATATGCCCGTGATCACCTCCCGAAGTGATCACAGCCCGGTAGTATAGCATGGCAGACGGACAAGAGTGTAGGGCCACTGATGGAACACTAGCATCCTATACTAAGCAGTAGGATAGCAGGTAAGGGTAACAACTGTAGCGACAATGACAGGATATGCATCAGAATAGGATTAACCGAAGGCACTAACATGCTACACTACTCTAATGCAAGCAGTATAGAGAAGAATAGGCGATATCTGGTGATCAAGGGGGGGGGCTTGCCTGGTTGCTCTGGCAAGAGAGAGGGTCGTCGGTGACGTAGTCGACCATAGGGGCATCAGCATCGTCACGGGGGTCTACCGGAGAGAAGAGGGGGGAGAAACAGTAAATACATAGCAAGCAAGTGCATAACAGGACAACAAGCAGAGCTAGACGTGTTCTAACGCGGTATGAGGTGATACCGGTGAAGGGGGGAAACATTCGGGAAAGTATTCTTGGTGTTTCGCTTTTTCGGGCAAAGGAGCCGGAGGGGGAAAGTTGCGAGTTCGGTATGTTAGGGATGTGTGGCGGACGAACGAGTTGGGTATCCGGATTCGTCTCGTCGTTCTGAGCAACTTTCATGTATAAAGTTTTTTCATCCGAGCTACGGTTTATTTTCTATGATTTATCAAAGTTTTAGGCATTTTTGAAATTTATTTAATTATTTAAATCCAACATTATCCAGAATAATAAAAGGTGATGTCAACATGACATAACCATGACATCAGCAGGTCAAACCCAGCTGACCCGAGTCAAACCTGGCCAGTGGGACCCATCTGTCATAAACAGTGGGTTAAACAAAGTTAAAAACTAATCAAAACATAGTTAGTTAAACTACTAGGCCCACCCGTCAGTGTCTAATTAGGTTAACTAAATTAGCTTAATTTATTTCGCTAATTAGGGTTGGGTGGGCCCCATCATCGATTTGCAGGCTGGTCAACAAAGCATGGTTGATCGGGTCACACAGTCGGCGGGCCCCGAGGCCCACGGGTCGATGACCTGAGGTGGCCCTGATCGGCAGTCGGCGATGGCGCGGAGCTAGCCCGGCGACCAAATCCGTGGCGGAGGGCACGACCATGCACCGGGATTCGCCGTCCAGCAGCCAAATTAGGCGCGGGCGGGCGCGTTCGAATGGGGAGAGCGCGGCGCATCGCGTGGGAGCACTGGGAGGAGCTGAGGACGCCGGAGTTGGCGCCGGCGTTGAGCAATGGCGGTAGCCGGAGTCGGGCGCGGCCGTAAGTGGGGCTAGGGGTAGGGCAAAGGCAGCGGGCAGGCTCGCCCGGTTCCTGGGGGTGCCACGGGTACGGTGTGATGCTCGGACACGAGCTGCGCAGGCAGCGGCCACGACGGCAAAGCAAGGCAGCGGCGATGAGCGTCGGCAATGGCGGAGCTAGCAGCAACAGCAACCAATCGAGGGAGAGGACGGAGGGGGAACGCGGTGCTGCTCACATCGATGACGGGGAGTTGTTCGGGGAGGCGTGGGGTGAAGTGCAGGTGCCGAAATCATCGACGACGATGGCGGTGGCGGTCGAGGAGGGAGACGATGGTGCGGGCGTCGACGAGGTGGCCTCCCATCTCCGATCCAGTGGCGAGGTAGAAGAAGGCGTGGCTGGCGGAGCTCCTGGGCATCCTCCGATGGCGCGGGAAGGCCGGTGGCCGCGCCTACGGTGGCGGCATGGCGACGACAGCGTCGGCGAGCTCGGGCATGTGGGAGAGGGGCGGGGAGAGGGGGGTCTAGAGGGAAGCTAGGGTTTGACCGGGGCAGGGGTGCCCTTATAGGTCGACGGGGGCGACGGGGACGGCCGCGGGATGGCCGACGTGTGGCCATCCGCGCCATGGACGCAGGTGCGGCGTCCACCGCGACGGTGAACAGGGGGAGGAAGGGGATGGCCCGGGGTTGGGCCAGCTCGGTTAGTTGGGCCGGCACTGTGCACTAGGCCTAGTGCACAATGTCCCCTTTTCCTTTTCTTAAACCTTTACATTTTCTTTTTATTTGTTTATGACTTTATTTTTAGTTTCTTTTATTTTAGTTTTTACAATTTCCAGGTTGGCCTCCAACTTAGTATCATCAATACAGGCCACTTCCAAACCTAGTGTGGACCCAAGTAAATTAGTTTAATAATTTTATAATTTCAAAAGCAATTAAATTACTATTTTAGTCACTGTTTTTAATTAGTCTAGGGCATTTAAATTTTTTGAAAAAGGTTGGTTCTACCACCAAAATTAGTTAGGGATTATTTTTCACATGATGAACATTTTAGTTTTAATATTTGAAAACCTTTACCGTTTGACTTGATTTGAGTTTAAATTTGAATCCATTTCGAATCAACGCGTGTTTATCAACAGTAAACGAGGTGACGTGGCATCATTAGTAGTGGTTCACTGTAGCTTAATTATCCGGGCGTCACACCTTTTTTTTCTATTCTAATCTCTTCCATCTAAACCCATCAGATGCCTCCGAGACGTGACACCAGTTTTGCTTTCCCACCGGAGCTCACCCAGTTGATCCAGCAGCAGAATGCTTTGATGCAATTGCTAGTTCAGAACCAGGGCAACAACAACAATAAGCCGCCGCCAGTGGACAACCTAGCCCGTTTTCTAAGGTTATAGCCGCTGGTGTTTTCTAGTAGCACCGAGCCAATAGTTGCTGATGATTGGCTACGCCGTATTGGAAGGGAGTTGACCACCGTAGGATGCACACATGCTGAGAAGGTGCGCTTTGCCACACACCAATTGGATGGACCAGCAGCCTCATGGTGGGATAATTACACGGCTACTTTTCCTATAGCCAATGTTACTTGGGACCAGTTTCAGCAAGCTTTCCGCACAACCCATGTCTCAACTGGAGCTATGCAGATGAAGAAGCGGGAGTTCCGCAACTTACGCCAGGGGAACTGTACTGTAGCTCAGTACGTGGATGATTTTAGCAAGCTATCACGCTATGCCCCTGATGATGTGGCCACAGATGCCGCGAAGCAGGAGAAGTTTATGGAAGGGCTGAATGATGAGATGAGCATGCAGTTGATGGTAGCAACCTTCAACAACTACCAGGAGTTGGTAGATAAGGCTCTTATGATTGAAGGGAAGCAGCAGCAGATTGAGAGCCGTAAGAGGAAGTATGGACAAGGGAAGTATAACTCAGGAGCTCAGCAGAAGCCTCGCTTAACCCCGAATTCGGGAGGACTTGTTCATAACCATGGAGGTCACACCCACACTGGAGGAGGATCGCATAACCACAATGGCGCTAAGAATGGAAATGGTAACAGAGCTAATAACAATCAGAATCGCTCCAATCCAGCCACACCCGCCAAAAGAGACCTAAGTCAAGTTACTTGCTTTAAGTGCGGGAAGATAGGGCATTATGCCAATGATTGCCCTGAAGGAAGGAATGGAAATGGAAATGGGAGCGCTGGGAAGAAGCCTAATCCATTCAACAAAGGACAAGTGAACCACATTAACGTGGAGGAGATTGAAGAGCAGCCGGACGCGGTAATAGGTAAGTTTTTGGTTAAGTCATTTACCGCACTTGTTCTTTTCGATACTGGTGCATCACATTCATACATATCAATGGGATTTGTGGATAAGTTTAAACTACCAACCCAAACCATTAGGACCCCTCTTTTAGTGAGCTACTTTGGAGCGAGTATATGGCTAGCCGATGGTGCAACCAGATACCCCTAACCATTGGTACCCATGTTTTTCCGTCCGACCTAATTATCTTAGAGTCACAAGGATTGGATGTGATATTAGGTATGGACTGGATGTCAAAGTATGGAGGAAGTATTGACTATGCGAGTAAGTCAATTTATCTCACCAACCCGGAGGGAAAAAGGATTAAGTATGTATCTAGGCATGTGCCTAGGAGGAGCCAAGTGAATACCCTCACAGGAGTTGTGTAGGAGGAAGTGCATGTAGTGAAGGATTTCCCGGATGTTTTCCCCGAAGAGTTACCAGGCATGCCACCGGATCGAGACATCGAGTTTTTGATAGAGCTACTGCCAGGTACAGGGCCAATATCCAAGAGACCCTATCGGATGCCCGCAAATGATCTAGAGGAGATTAAGAAACATATCAAGGAGTTATTGGAAAAAGGTTACATTCGAAGAAGTTCATCACCTTGGGGAGCTCCAGTGCTCTTGGTTGAGAAGAAGGACAAATCACTACGGATGGTTGTTGATTATCGAGCCTTGAATGAGGTAACGATTAAGAACAAGTACCCACTGCCGATGATCAATGATCTGTTTGATCAGCTGCAAGGAGCTAAGGTGTTTTCGAAGATTGATCTACGATCAGGATACCATCAGTTGAAGATCCGAGAGAAGGATATACCGAAGACAGCGTTTACCACGTGGTATGGACTATACGAGTATACGGTCATGTCGTTTGGACTGACTAACGCCCCTACCTATTTCATGAGCATGATGAACAAGGTGTTCATGGAGTATTTGGACAAGTTTGTTGTGGTGTTTATCGATGATATTATGGTATACTCGAAGAATGAAGAGGAGCACAAGGAGCATTTGCGTTTAGTTCTCGAGAAACTGGGGAACACGGTTATCGCCAAGTTCAGCAAGTGCGAGTTTTGGTTGAAGTAAGTTGGATTCCTTGGGCATGTTATATTAGGAGAAGGTATAGCGAGAGACCCGGCAAGGTTCGATCGATCCTTTGAATGGTTGGCACCCACTTCAGTTAGCAAGATCCGCAGTTTCCTTGGACTCGCAGGATACTATCGGAGATTCATTGAGAATTTTTCCAAGATTGCAAAGCCAATGACTGAATTATTGAAGAAGGAACTAAGTTTAAATGGACAAAAGAGTGCGAGGCAAGTTTTCAGGAGTTGAAGAAACGTTTGACTACAGCCCCAGTGCTAACACTGCCAGATATACATAAGGAGTTTCAAGTGTATTGCGACGCCTCTCGCTTGGGACTTGGATGTGTGCTTATGCAGGACGGAAGAGTTGTTTCGTATGCCTCACGACAACTAAAACCCCATGAGTTGAACTATGCCACGCATGATTTGGAGCTAGCAGCCGTAGTGCATGCATTGAAGACTTGGAGACATTATCTTATTGGAAACCGTTGTGATGTGTACTCGGATCATAAGAGTTTGAAGTACATTTTCACCCAAAAGGAGCTGAACCTTAGGCAGAGGAGATGGTTGGAGCTTATAAAGGATTACTATATGACACTACACTATCATCCCGGAAAAGCCAATGTCGTAGCAGATGCTTTGAGCCGGAAGAGTTATGCCAATATCCTTGAAAGTAAGGGATTGCCGAAGGAATTAGCTGAGGATATCATGGAACTTCGGTTGGAGATTGTTCCAAGAGGTTTCATTGCAACAATGGAGGTTCAGTAGACATTGTTGGACAAGATTCGAGAAGCTCAGAAGGATGACAAGGAGATTGCCGAGATAAAGAATAAGACGAGCAAAGGAAAGGCCAAAGGTTTTCGCGAGGATGAGCACGATACCTTATGGTTTGAGGACCGAGTTTATGTGCCCCATAACCCCGAGATCAGGAAGTTAATACTTCAAGAGTCTCATGACTCACCATACTCGATACACCCCGGAAACACCAAGATGTATTTGGATATGAAGGAACATTTATGGTGGACTGGTATGAAGAAGGATATTGCCGAGTATGTAGCTGTATGCGATGTATGTTAGAGAGTGAAGGCAGAGCATCAGAAGCCAGCGGGACTGTTACAGCCTATGCCGATACCCGAATGGAAGTGGGATAAACTTGGCATGGACTTTATCACCAGACTACCTAGGACCAAAGCAGGATATGATTCAATATGGGTAGTAGTTGATCGCTTGACCAAAGTGGCTCACTTTATCCTAGTGAAAACAACCTATACAAGTGCGAAGTTGGCCAAGATATATATTTCCAGGATCGTATGTCTGCATGGAGTTCCGAGGACCATCGTATTAGATAGAGGAACACAGTTTACTTCAAAGTTTTGGCATCAGTTACACCAGACTTTGGGAACGAGATTGGAGTTCAGTACAACATTTCACCCGCAGACAGATGGACAGACCGAGAGAGTCAACCAGATACTGGAGTATATGTTGAGAGCCTGTGCGCTAGATTATGGATCTAGTTGGGATGACAATTTGCCTTACACAGAGTTCTCATACAACAATAGCTACCAAGCCAGTTTGAAGATGGCACCGTTCGAAGCTCTGTATGGACGCAGATGCAGAATGCCGTTGATGTGGGATGAGGTAGGAGACCGATAGTTGTTTGGACCAGACCTGATCAAGGAGTCTGAAGAGAAGGTTAAGTTGATTCGAGATAGACTGAAGATTGCTCAGTCCAGGCAGAAGAGTTATGCAGACTCGAAACGCAAGGAGGTAACTTATGAAATTGGAGGCAGAGCATATCTGCGAGTATCACCCTTGCGAGGAGTGAAACGTTTTGGAGTTAAGGGAAAGTTAGCCCCGAGATTTGTAGGACCGTATCGTGTTTTGGAACGGATGGGAGAAGTTGCCTACAAGCTGGAGTTACCTGAAGGACTGTCAGGAGTTCACAACGTGTTCCACATTTCACAGTTGAAGAAGTGTCATGCTAAGATGGCCGATATACCGTTAAGAGACACAGTACCCTTGGAGGCGATTCAGTTGGACAGTGATTTGACTTATGAGGAGAAGCCAGTGAAGATTCTTGAATTTGCCAGCCGAGTCACCCGCAGCAAGGTTATTAAGTTTTGCAAAGTTCAGTGGAGCCACCATACCGAGGAGGAAGCCACCTGGGAGCGAGAGGATGATCTTCGCAAAGACCACCCGCACCTATTTTCTAGCCAACCCGAATCTCGAGGACGAGATTCATCTTAAGGGGGGTAGGTTTGTAACATCCCAAATTTTCAATTTGGAATGTTATACATAGGTCATCCATGCATATCTTATTTTATTGCATTTTCGTTCCGCAATCCTCGAAATCCTAAGCAACTCAAGGACCCTCGAAGAGAGTTGGGGATTTCCCGGTTTTCATATTTGATTCATGTCAAATAATGAAACGAGGATTTCGATTTTAATTATTTTTCTCTCCGAAAAATATTTCATATTAAATATATGAGAGGAGATAATATAACTTCTCCAAAACAATTGAAATATTGGAGGAAAAATGTTAAAATCATTTATTTGGTTTTTATTTGAGTTTATTTGGATTTTATTTGCATTAGAAAAATTACACGTTTTGAAAATTGTATTTTAGGGCCAAGAAAATGTTCATCTCGTTCTAAATATTTTATTTAGATGGTGAAATTTTGTTTTGGCATTTTTTGGTTTTATTTTATTTTATAGGATTTTGTTTCTGTCGGTGAATTTTTTTTAAAGAAAAAAAAACCCTCCATGTGACCGGGCCTAAGGCCCACCGAGAGCCAGCCGGCCCCCGCCACCGCCTCCCGTCTTGTGGCCTTGCGCCGCCGCCGACTCGGACAGAGTCCGAGCGGACTCCTCCGCCGCGCCTTGCCCCCTCCCAAGTCGCCCCCCTCTTTATAAGCTGCCACCCGCCGCCCCAAACCACCACCACCACTGGCTGCCGCGCCGCCTTTGCGCGCCTTCTTGCCGCCTGCTGCCAGTGTCGCCGCCATGAACCGCCGCCCCGTTGCCCTGCCGCCTTGCCGGAGCCCCTCGCCGGAGGTACCGCACCGGATCCGAGACCGCCGATTTTTTTTTAAAACCGTTTGGTTTTTTTAGAAACCCTAGATTTGTTTTTTTTTCCGGTTTGCTAGTTTTATTCCGGTTTTCCTATTTAGCGGACGTTCGTCCGTACGTTCGTTTTAACGAACGGTTTTCCCCGTTAGTCACAGCTAACGAACGCTCGTTCGTTAGTCTGTTCGTCAGATTTCTTTTATCGGATTTATCCGTGATTATTTTCGATCGTGATTTCTGATCCGATCTTAGTTTCTATTTATCTTTTCGCTCGTTAGTCGGAATCAGGCGATTCAAGCGCCTAGAGTTTCGTCTCGAGACCCTCTTTCTATTTAATCAACTTAAACAAGATTTTGGTACTGTAAAATTTGACCTTAGTTCTGATTAGTAAACAGATCTTGTTCATTTCGCCGTTTGAGTTCCGTTGCTCGGTTTGATTTGATTCTTCTTGCGAACCGGAGTTCTTAAGTTGACTTTCTGGTCAACCTCTTTTATTTGAGTTTTGCTTGTGCATGTTTGCTCTTATGTATGTTATTGTCTGTTTGCGATAGAATTCCTGGAGTGCGAAGCGTGTTAGTACGAGTCTCTAGGGTTCGCGGATCGTCAGCAAGGCAAGTAACACATTGATCATACTCTTTTCATACCCAGTTTTTATGCATTAGTTCAATCCTCAAACATTGCATGATTAGGATGTCATTAACTTGTGGGTTGGGAAGTAGTTGTTGAGGTAGAACCTATTGCCCTGTTACTATGAAACCCTTGGGAGTTACTTCTACGCGTTGCTTATATGGCTATGCTATGCTCGTAGACGTGGTTTGGGTTTGAGTGAATCCATGACAGATGTGAGATTGTTAATTAATGGTTCAACTTAAGGTGGCAACTTAAATTAACATCTGGGTGGATTGAGGCACCTGGGGAACCCAGTGCTGACTGTTTTTTTATTGGAAATCCTGGGGTACCCGTGTGATCTTCCTATGGACCGCCACCCAGGCTCAAAGGGAACTGAGATGATTCATGCTAGAAACTTCCGTGTGCAGCCACAAGCTATTATGGGCTCTAGCATAGTTGAGTAAGTTACGTGAAGCTCTTGAAGAGGTAGATCAGCAGGTAGTGGGTTTTTGTAGGTTTGGTATGGTCTACCCTGAGTAGAGAGTTAATGTTTCTGAAAGACTATGTCTCGGTCATCCGTTTCTCAAACAACATGCAGTGCGAGAAATTCAACGGAAGCGATCGAGTCTTGTGGGGAAAAGTGCACAAACCTCTGCAGAGTGTATAATCTAATCATTGTTAGCCGTGTCCCCGGTTATGGACAATCTTGAGTGTCTAGTACTTGAGTTATCACATGTATCTCATCACTCTTAATTAATATTGTTGGGTTGTTAATCACTTTAATTGGGATTGAGTTGGGGTTATACCTTCTCAATGTTGTTTCAACCACCATGATAGTTAAATTAAAATTTATTCCTTTGTTGTAGGGAAAAATTAGCTTTTCGCAAAACTATAACCATAGAGCTTTCCACCAGCCAAATATGCATGTAGTGATAGCATTATTCTGTTCTTACTCTACTGTGTTATATTGCCGGCATATTCCATGTGCTGACCCGTTTTCGGGCTGCAACGTGTTATGTTGCAGACTTTTCAGACGAGGAGTAAGGTTTGTTAGGTCGTTGCCGTGCAACTCAGCTATGCGTTGGAGTTGATGGACTCACTTTGTCTTCCAAGCCTTCCGCTGATACTCTACTGTTTGTGTTAGCATTACTGATCCAGGGATGACACTGAAGCACAGAGACTTGACCATCTGAGGTCGGGTCGCTACAAGATGGTATCAGAGCACACGCTGAGTGTAGGACACGACCACTAAGATAAACCATAGGTCACTCTTATCTACTCATTTCTGACTCCTCTCCATTTTTCCACTCTTTAGGATGACGGAGATGAAGAACAAGTTTGCACAACCGGATGAAGACACACCTTTTGGACGCCACTTGAAGGAAGTCACTAGGTACTTGAACATTGGAATACCAAGCTTCACCGGGACCTACAATGCCACCTTACTAGAAGAGGAGCGCTGGATGATTCAAGTACAAGTTCCAGGAAGGACATTCTTGCCAACTTCTAAACCCATAGAATTTTCTTTCGAAGCACCCACCTGGAGTCTAGGCAAGAGCATGGCAGCCCACATTGCCATAGGACGCATTGGAGAAGTCTACAACAAGGAACTCAAGGACACGATCTATCAAATATGTGGGTGCCGATACGAGCAATGGGAAGTAATCAGCACCAGGAAGGCTAGATCCATTGCAGCTTTCATCCAGGAGCTAAACCAACACATTCGACGTCAGGAGAACCAGATGTGCGCAGACATGATGGAATTGAAGAAGGTGAAGACTAGGATCATCGAGCTGGAGGAAGAACTCAATTTTACACGCGATGGATATGAGGAGGAAATCAAGACATTACTAGAGAAGAACGACGACCTGGTTAACAAGATCGGAGTATTCATGGGAGGACCGGCACCGGGAGAAGAAGACGACGACCCCACTTGCCCGGACAACTACATCATCATCGACGACACCGATTCCGATCCTAGTGATGATGAATATGAAGATGAAGCTGGAGCGGACATCATGGAGTCTTCCACCAATCAATTTCTAGATGACCATCATATATTAGTAGTATTCCCCCATGTATTTGGTAGTAGTTGAGCACTTTTGCGATAGTTCTAGACCGTTTGTATACCCTTGCTTTATTGATTGAGTGGAATGATTGTATTTGCCTCATGTGCATATGGGTAGTGCTTTCTCGTTAGACCTCTTTTTTTCTATTCTAATCTCTTCCATCTAAACCCATCAGATGCCTCAAGAACAAAAGTAACTACTCACAAATGATAAACATGTTCATGATAAGAGGAGTATTAAATAGCATAATGGATTTGAACATATAATCTTCCGCCAAATAAACCATATAGTAATCAACTACAAGATGTAATCAACACTACTAGTCACCCACAAGCACCAGTCTATAGTTCCGGTAACAAGATTGAATACAAGAGATGAACTAGGGTTTGAGATGAGATGGTTCCGTTGAAGATGTTGATGGAAATTGCCCTCCCCAAGATGGGAGAGTTGTTGGTGATGATGATGACGATGATTTCCCCCTCCGGGAGGGAAGTTCCCCCAGTGGAATCGCCCCGCCGGAGGGCAAAAGTGCTCCTGCCCAAGTTCTGCCTCGAGACAGCCGCACTCCGTCCCAAAAGTCTCCCCTTTATTTTTTCTAGGTCAAAATGACTTATATTCTAGAAGATGGGCACCGGAGGTGGGCCGAGGAGGCCACAACCCACCGAGGCGCACTGGGGGCCTAAGCGCACCAGTGGGTTGTGCCCACTGGTGGCCCCCTATGGTGGTTATTGGCTCCAGATTTCTTAAATATTCCATAAAAATCTCTGTGAAGTTTCAGCTTATTTGGAGTTGTGCAGAATAGGTAGCCTGACGTAGCATTTCCAGGTCCAGATTTCCAGCTGCCGAATTCTCCCTCTTGGTGTGTTCCTTGCAAATTATGAGAGAAAAGGCATTAGAATTACTCCAAAACGCATTATTATGGATAAAAACATTATAAATAACAGTAAGAAAACATGATGCAAAATGGACGTATCAACACCCCCAAGCTTAGACCTCGCTTGTCCTCAAGCGAAAACCGAAATCGTAAAACATGTCCACATGCATTGAGAGAGAGGCGTAGATAAAAACAAAATACGGACATAGAAGCATCATGTTGATTATTAGAACAGCAACAAAATTAAACATATAACTTTTACCATAGAACTTTTATCATATACTTCGCGTGAATAAGTAATAGTTCATCACACAATCGGATTCTTGTAAATCAAATTCTTGTAACAAGAGAACCCACCTAATAAGTCTAGGCTTAACATCTTTCTTTTCCATAAGATATTTAATAGTAGCATGATCAGTGTGAACAGTTACTTTGGAATCAACAATATAAGATCTGAACTTATCACAAGCAAAAACAACTGCTAAAAATTCTTTTTCAGTAGTAGCATAATTTCTCTGGGCACTTTCTAGAGTTTTACTAGCATAATGAATAACATTCAATTTCTTATCAACTCTTTGCCCTAGAACAGCACCAACAGCATAATCACTAGCATCACACATAATTTCAAATGGTAAATTCCAATCAGGTGGCTGAACAATAGGTGCAGAAATAAAGGCTTTCTTAAGTATTTCAAATGCTTCTACACAGTCATCATCAAAAACAAAAGGAACATCTTTTTGCAAGAGATTAGTGAGAGGCCTAGAAATTTTAGAGAAGTATTTAATAAACCTCCTATAGAAACCAGCATGACCAAGGAAACTTCTTATACCTTTTATATCTTTAGGACATGGCATCTTTTCAATAGCATCTACTTTAGCTTTATCAACTTCAATACCTCTTTCAGAAATTTTATGCCTGTAACATCCCAAATTTCCTATTTGGAATGTTTTACAATTATAATTAAGCATCTATGCATCCTGTTTGAATTTGAATGCCATTTGAAGTTTCAGAAGAGATTTTGAGTTCTGAATTTGAATTCAAACTTTGGCAAGTGGGAATCATTTCAAAAACTATGCCTGATAAATACTTGATCAAAAGTATGAGAGGAGTAAACATGACACTCCAAAAATATCAGAGGAAACAATGCCAAAAGTTTTGAATTCAAATTTGGGTTTTATTTGAATATTGGAAAAAATGAAGTTTTATAAAGTTTGGATTTTGCCTTTGGAAAAATGTTCAAATGATAGGGAATATTCCCCTGATCATTTTGGTATATATATGTGCTATATAAAATATTTATAGATTTTGTTTTATCTCTGTTTTTGTTTTATTAAAAAAATTAAAAAAGGAAAAACCCCAGCGCCACCACCCCCCCCTGCCCAGCCAATGCCAAGACTGCCCACCAGTGCCCAGAGGCCAGCCAATGAGCCATGAGCTGACCAGCCACCCAGCGCCCGAACGCTTGAGCCGGTCGACCGCCCGCCCGCAACCCTCTCTCTCTCGGCAGTGGACCCCCCCCTCCTTCACCCCTCGCCACGCACGCGCCGCCTTGCCGTCGCCGGGATCCGTGAGATCCGGGATCCGATCTCCCCCCGATCGCCCCCGTTGCCACGCCGAGGCCCTCCCCTATAAATACCGGGCCCCCGCACCCCATTCCCCCCCTCGCCCCCTCGCCGGAACCTCTCCTCTCTCTCTCACGCCGTCGCCGGAGCCCGAGCCGACCGCCGCCATTTCCTCATTGTCGCCGCCCTAGACCCTCCCGACCTCCACCAACTCCACCAAGACCCCCCGAGCTCGTCAGACCGCGGAGCTCTCCGCCGACCTCCCGGCGACCGGAGAGGCCAGCCTTTTCGCCGCCGCCCGCCGCCCGCCGCCGCCGAGCTCCGTGAAGTCATGGAGATCCCTCCCCGTCCGATCTCAAATCGACGGTTAGGATTAGAACACCCCGAAGGGGTAAGTTCCTTTAAATAAAACCGGTCCGGCCCGGTTCGTTTACGGTTTATTTTAGTTAGGGTTTTATTTTTTAGCCCGGCCCGATTCAGTTTAACCCTAGGCCCGTTTAGTTTATATTACGCTCAGTGCGTAGTTTAGGCCCATTAGGCCATTTTTCTTTTATTTTCATTTTCTGTTTTAACAGAATAGTTCCTGTTTTGAAAAATTCATATCTTTTATTCTGTTTAATATTTTTAGGTGATTCTTTTTTTGTTGGGTTGCAAATTTTCTATAGTTTCTGTAGAAAATATATTTACCTATGTTAAAATTAATTAAAATTGCTTTATTTCAGTTTTAGTCAGAATAGTAAATCTATTATAACATGAGTTAGAAAAATTATTTTTGGATGATTCTTTTGTCCCAACTTTATTTTGACATTACCTAACCATAGAAATTAATTTGGGTATTTTAGGATTAATAAAAAAATAGTTTTAAGCAGAACCCTTTTAAT
Source organism: Aegilops longissima (assembly GCA_021605205.1). NCBI lineage: Eukaryota > Viridiplantae > Streptophyta > Magnoliopsida > Poales > Poaceae > Aegilops > Aegilops longissima. The sequence goes on from JAHIAM010005316.1 coordinate 33,478, forward strand.
TCTAATTAATTAACTAGCTACTGTTTTCCTATTATTTTAAGTAGTAAATAAATTTATTTTTATCATGTGATTGATTATTCTAGGATAGTTTCTGTCACTTTATAGGATGAAATTTTATTTATAATAAATAAAAGTTTTATTTTATTTTTCTTAATAGAAATTGAATTAGGCCTAATAGGAGTTTCATAATAGATTTTAAATTAATTCTTTTTGCTCCTAGTTGCTTAATGAAATCTTTTCTGTTAAGTTAACATAAAACCATGATTAGGTTATGTTGAGAAAATTTTTGTTATATAAAACTATTCTAGTTGTTGTTTGAAGTAGGAAACTTGAGTTGGTTTTCTTTGAGTTTTCCCTTGGGTTTTGATTTGGTTGTTTTGGTGTGTTATGTTGCTATTGTTATGCTATTGTATTATGTGATCCTATGCTATATACTTATTGTGATCATTGTTTGTCTCGGTAGAGTTTCCGGAGTGCGAAGCTTGCTACTACGAATCTTTAGCTTACGAGGATCATCAGCAAGGCAAGTTTTGATCATGTTATTTTCTATACCTATGTTTTTGTGCATTACAAATTGTCACCACCCACCATGCATGCAGTAGTTGAAATTTTGAAGTTATTAATCTTGAGTAGTATCATGTGGTAGGATGAACCAATCCCTTGTTACCATGACCCGGAATGAAGTAGTTTACTTTGCTATGCTCGTGAGCGGGTTTTGGTTTAGTGAAATTCATAAGCAAGATGTGAGAGTCAATGATGATGACAACCCCATGAATTACAAGAATCAAGATGGACTTGAATTCACTCTTTGGGTGGAGGGCGGTTGTGGGCACCTGGAGAACCCAGTGGTTGGCGGGATGCATGGAGAAGTGCCATGACATCTTGCGGAAAGCTTCACCCAGCCACGAAGAGGCGGATGGATGCCCCATGACCGGAAGCTTACTGTGCAGCCGCAAGCCATTATGGGCTCTGGCTGGGTTAACCCTAGTAGTGACGCTGGCTGGACGGTACTACGAGATGTAGAAGAACGGTAGGATTGGATGGGTACGGCAGTAGCGGAAGAACTCTTTGGAAGACCTGTTTCATTCGTCCGTCTTCAAACACCATGAAGTGCGAAGACTTAAAAGGAGGAATGATTCTTGCGGGAAAAGTGCACAAACCTCTGCGAGTTAAAGATCTAATCGATTAGCCGTGTCCCGATTACGGACAATTTGAGCCTCTGGAACTTGGAAGTATTGAAATCTCAACACTAAAACTAATGAATTAATTTGAGGGTTTATGACTTAATAATTTGGGAATGAGATATTGGTTGGCGGAACCATCTCAATAACTACCAACAATTATGTAGTATTTGCAAACAAGTCCCTTTGTAGTAGGAGAAAATTGGCTTTTCGCAAAATGATGAAACTTAGAGCTCCACAGCCAAAATGCATATAGTGTTAGTAACTTTATTATTGTTATTCTTCATGACTTGCCACTTATTCAAAAGCTGACCTACATGGCTGCAACGTCTTATGTTGCGAGGTATATTCGATCGGGAGTGAGGCTACGCTCGCGCTTAGCGATTGCCCTTGAGTCGGATGGACTCGCTTTATCTTCTACGCTTCCGCAGCATTAGTAGTTTATTTCTCATTAGTTGGCCTTGAGCGAATTTATTCTCTTGTAATAAAGACTCTATATGAGAATCGTGTAATAAAATTCAGGTGTGATTGAACTTTGATTATTTCATCGATGTCTTGTGAGTACTAGCATGATCTTGGGATGAATGCAGATACGAGATTTGACCGATTTTGGGTCAGTCGCTCTGAGAGATGGTATCGAGCACATCTTGACCGTAGGATCGTAACCCCTAGGATCGGAAAGCCATAGGAAGAGACCATTTACTTTATATCCTTATCATTCCTTAATTCTCCCTGTTCATTTCTAACTCCTCTCCGATTTTCAACATTCTAGATGGCCGTCGAGTTCACCCCGGTTTTGCTACGGAGTTTTGCCAGCCCGACGAGGCGATGCCCTTGGAAGGAAGCTGGTCCAGATGGTGAAGAAGCTGAAGATTGCTCTACCCTCGATCACCGGAAGCCAACTAATGCACTTCCGACGGACACCCGCTTCTGAGATTGAAGTGCATATCCGGGGAGAACCCGGAGGACACACGGAGCCTATTGACTTTGAGTTCACCGACTTCAACTGGATCATCGGAAGGGACATGGCGATCTATCGTGCCCTTGGACATCTCCAGAGGAGTCTGGGCGAGCTCGATCCTCGAGACCTCTCCATGGTTTCTCGCGAGCAAGGAATGGAGATATCATCCGCACCGTGGAGGACGACTCCATTCTCTCTTATATCCAAGACTTGGAGTGTCTCCTCAGAAGCAGGAGATTCAGACTTGCCGTAACTTCGAAGGCACAGGAGGCTATTGTTCCGTGAACTGGGCTGGAGGAGAAGGCACACGCAGACTTCCTTAACCATGAGGAAGAAGTCGCGGACTTCATGGAGACAGTCGATGACCTGAAGATGAAGCTTGCCGCGATAGAGGAAAAGATGGACTTGGGAGAGGACCTTTTTCCGAGTGGAGATGACGGACCCCTCGTGAGCAATGATCAGGATTATGAAGGAGTTCCTTTGGAGGAAGCCGCAAGAGGAGGCGCCACAACAGAGGACATCGCACGGAGGGACGCAAGGATTATTGATGAAGACTTTTAGTCGACCACCATGTTATTTTTCCTTTTAAATCGATCAGTTAGGCCGATATTTTTCGATTAGTCATGAGCTTTTGTAATCGAGATTGAACCATGTTTGAGTGGAATGAATAAATGAATTGTGTGTTTTATGATTGTGCATTCATATGGGTAGTGTTATTTCCATAGACCATTGTTCTATTCTAATTTTCTCATCCACTCCAAAACACGGATGCCTCAGAGGCGTGACTTTGGTTTTCCGCGGAGCTCACCCAGCTGCTCTAGCAGCAGAATGCCCTCATGCAGCTACTCATCCGAATCGAACAACAACACCAACAATCCACCGCCACCACCCCTGTGGACAACTTGACTCGATTCACGAGGCTGAATCGGCGGTGTTCTCTAGTAGCGAGGCGATTGTGGTGATGATTAGTTCATAAAGTCGGAAGAGAGCTAATCCTTTGTTGGATGCAGCGATGCAGAGAAGGTGCGCTTTGCGCGCATCAACTTGATGGACCTGCAGCTTCTTGGTGGGAGAACTACACGCCACTTATCCCATCGGTGCCATCACGTGGGATCAATTCCAGCGAGCCTTCCGCACCGCTCATGTTTCATTTGGAGCCATGAGTGCGAAGAAGCGTGAGTTCCGCAACTTACGCCGAGGGAACCGTCTTGTGGCGCGATGCGTGGATGAGTTCAGCAAGCTAGCCCGCTATGCCCCGATGATGTGGCCACAGATGCCGCAAAGAAGGAGAAATTTCTCGAGGACTCAACGACGAGCTGAGTATGCAGCTTATTGTGGCTACCTTCAACAACTACCGGAGCTGGTAGACAAGGCCACCATACTTGAAGGCAAGCAGCAGAGAGAGAAAAGCATAGCGGAAGTACAGCCGGGGAAGCACAACTCGGGAGCTAGCGAAGCCCGTTATGCACCATACTCGGGAGGGCACACCCATCATAACCATGGAGGTCATAACCATGGAGGAAATGTGAACAACCGCAGCCGGGACAACAAGTCGAGGCAATGGCAATGGCAATGGAAGCGGTAATGGCAATCAGCATCGTTCTGCCCGGCTCCGAAGGATCTGAGCCACATCACCGCTTCAAGTGCGGAAGGCAGGGCACTATGCCACCGACTGCCGGAGGCCAAGCGGAGGAATGGAAAGCGGCAATGGAGGCTCGGGAAGAAGCCCAATCCGTTCCCTCGTGCTCGGGTGAACCACATTGGCGTGGAGGGCGTCTATGATCAGCCGGACAACGTGGTTGGTAAGTTTTATTGAATTCACGTTCAGTTTTGGTACTCTTTGATTACGGTGCAGCGCATTCATTCATATCAAGGGTAGTTGTGGAAAAATGCGGGTTGCCCACTAAAACCCTTAGAAGCCCCTTGGCGTCGGTTCCGCAGGAGGAGAAATGATGGCAGGTTTAGGATGTCATGCAACCCTCAACATCGGAAACCATAAATTTCCCGCAGACCTCATAATGTTGGAAACCCAGACCTTGGATGTAATCCTAGGCATGGATTGGTTGACGAAGTTTGAAGGAAACATAGGCTGCCCGCAAGTCTATTCTGCTCACCACCCGGGCGAAGAGGATCAAGTATGTAGCCGAGCACAGCCGGATGAAGAATCAGTGCATTCCCTCACGGGAGTTGTTCGGGAGGAAGTGCCGATGGTGCAAGATTTTCCGATGTGTTTAGGAGGAATTACCAGAATGCCACCGGACGGGGACATTGAATTTCTGATCGAGTTATTGCGGCACAGCCCCAATATCCAAGAGACCCTATCGGATGCCACGAATGAGTTGAAAGAGATCAAGGATCAAATTAATGAGTTATTGGAGAAAGGATATATTCGCCAAGCTCATCACCTTGGGGAGCCCAGTTCTTTTGGTAGAGAAGAAGGATGGAAGCTTGAGGATGGTTGTGGATTATCGTGCGTTGAACGAAGTGACCATCAAGAACAAGTACCCTCTGCCGATGATTAATGATCTGTTTGATCAGCTAGTTGGAGCCAAGGTATTCTCTAAGATCGATCTTTGATCAGGGTATCATCAGTTGAAGATCCGTGAAAAGGATATACCCAAAACAGCATTCACTACCAGGTATGGTTTATATGAGTATACCGTCATGTCATTTGGATTGACTAATGCTCCTGCATACTTCATGAATTTGATGAACAAGGTGTTTATGGAATATTTGGACAAGTTTGTCGTGGTGTTCATCGATGATATATTGATTTTCTCCAAGAGCGAGGAAGAGCATAAGGAACATTTGCGTCTAGTTCTGGAGAAACTTCGAGAACATCAGTTGTATGCCAAGTTCAGCAAATGTGAATTTTGGCTGAAGGAAGTTGGATTCCTCGGACATGTTATTTCAGGAGAAGGAATAGCAGTTGATCCCGCCAAGGTTGAATCAGTCACCGATTGGCAGTCACCTACCTCAGTCAAGGAGATCCGCAGTTTTCTCGGACTCGTAGGATATTATCGGAGGTTTATTGAGAACTTCTCCAAGATTGCCAAACCCATGACTGAGCTGTTGAAGAAGGAAGCCAAGTATGTTTGGACCGAGGAATGTGAAGCCAGTTTTCAGGAATTGAAGAAACGTTTGGTCACAGCCCCAGTGCTGATTTTGCCGGACATACACAAGGAATACCAGGTTTATTGTGACGCTTCTCGTCAAGGACTCGGAGGAGTACTAATGCAGGAAGGAAAAGTTGTAGCTTATGCCTCCAGACAGCTACGACCTCATGAGATGAATTATGCCACACATGATTTGGAGTTAGCAGCCGTAGTGCATGCACTCAAGACCTGGAGACATTTCCTCATCGGAAACCATTGTGATGTTTACACAGATCACAAGAGTTTGAAGTATATCTTCACGCAGAAGGAGTTGAACCTCAGGCAGAGGAGATGGCTAGAGTTGATAAAGGACTATGACATGAGATTGCATTACCACCCCGGTAAAGCTAATGTTGTAGCAGATGCTTTGAGCCGTAAGAGTTATGTGAATACTCTCACAGCAGGAGGATTACCCCAGGAGTTAGTCGATGACCTCAGAGATCTCCGACTGGAGATAGTTCCGAGAGGATATGTTGCAACTCTGGAAGTTCAGTCCACTTTGGCCGAAAGGATTCGTGAAGCTCACAAGTCGGACAAGGAAATTTATGAGATAAAGCAAAAGATGAATGAAGGAAAAGCTAAAGGATTTCGTAAGGATGAATACGGAGCTACATGGTTCGAGGATCGTATTTATGTGCCCAATGATCCCGAACTCAGGAAGCTAATTCTTCAAGAGGCTCATGATTCACCGTACTCGATTCACCCCGGTAACACCAAGATGTATCTGGATTTGAAGGAAAGTTTCTGGTGGACAGGTATGAAGAAAGATATTGCCGAGTACGTAGCCGTATGCGATGTTTGTCAGCGAGTAAAGGCAGAACATCGAAGCCAGCAGGGTTACTTCAACCTTTGCGATTTCGATTGGAAATGGGAGAAACTTGGAATGGATTTCATCACGGGATTACCGGGACCCGTTCAGGTTATGATTCCATCTGGGTAGTGGTTGATCGTTTGACCAAGGTAGCTCACTTCATTCCGTGAAGACTACCTATACCAGTGCTAAGTTGGCCAAGATATACATGACCAGGATCGTATGTCGCATGGAGTTCCGAGGAAAATCGTGTCGATAGAGGAACACAGTTTACCTCAAAGTTTTGGAAGCGATTGCATGAAACTTTGGGTGCGAGGCTGGAATTGAGACAGCTTTTCATCCATGAGCAGATGGACAGACCGAGAGAGTCAACCAGATTCTAGAGGACATGTTGAGAGCTTGTGTGCTAGACTATGGGTCTAGCTGGGATGATAATTTGCCGTCGCAGAGTTCTCATACAACAACAGTTATCAATCCGATCGAAGATGGCCCCTTCGAAGCTCTATACGGAAGGAGGTGCAGAACACCATTCTTTGTGGGATAGTGTTGGAGATCGATCACTTTTCGGTTCCGATCTTATCAGGGATTCCGAAGAGAAAGTCAAGCTGATTCGAGACAGACTCAAGATAGCACAGTCGAGACAGAAGAGTTATGCAGACAGTAAGCGCAAGGAAGTAACATACGAAGTGGGAGACCGAGCATATCTTCGTGTGTCTCCACTTCGTGGGATCAGGAGGTTTGGTGTCAAGGGAAAGTTAGCACCCCGATTCATTGGCCCCTACAAAATCCTCGAACGTCGTGCAGAAGTTGCTTACAAGTTGGAATTGCCGGAAGGATTGTCCGGAGTTCATGATGTTTTCCATGTTTCTCAGCTGAAGAAGTGTCATGCCGACATGGCGATGTTCCGTTGAGAGACACGGTGCCCCTAGAGGCCATACAGCTTGCGGTGATCGACCTACAAGGAGAAACCCGTCCGAATTCTCGAGACTGCGAGCGAGTCACCCGCAGCAAGGTCATCAAGTTTTGCAAGGTCTGTGGAGTCACCACTCGAGGAAGAAGCCACTGGGGCGCGAAGAAGACCTTCTTGAGACCACCCGCACCTATTGCTAGCCAACCCGAATCTCGAGGGTGAGATTCATCTTAAGGTGGTAGGTTTGTAACATCCCAAATTTCCTATTTGGAATGTTTTACAATTATAGCTAAGCATCTATGCATCCTGTTTGAATTTGAATGCCATTTGAAGTTTCAGAAGAGATTTTGAGTTTTGAATTTAAATTCAAACTTTGGCAAGTGGGAATCATTTCAAAAACTATGCCTGATAAATACTTGATCAAAAGTATGAGAGGAGTAAACATGACACTCCAAAAATATCAGAGGAAACAATGCCAAAAGTTTTGAATTCAAATTTGGGTTTTATTTGAATATTGGAAAAAAATGAAATTTTATAAAGTTTGGATTTTGCCTTTGGAAAAATGTTCAAATGATAGGGAATATTCCCCTGATCATTTTGGTATATATATGTGCTATATAAAATATTTATAGATTTTGTTTTATCTCTGTTTTGTTTTATTAAAAAAATTTAAAAAGGAAAACCCCAGTGCACCAGCCCCCTGCCCAGCCAGTACCCAGACTGCCCACCAGTGCCCAGAGGCCAGCCCAGCGAGCCAGCGAGCCGACCAGGCCACCCCACGCCCGAAAACGCTTCGAGCCGGTCGACCGCCCGCCCCGCACCCCTCTCTCTCTCTCTGGCAGTGGACCCCACCCCCCTCCTTCAACCCCTCGCACGCACGCGCGCGCCTTGCCGTCGCCGGGATCCGTGAGATCCGGGATCCGATCTCCCCCCGATCGCCCCGTTGCCACGCCGAGGCCCTCCCAATAAATACCGGCCCGCACCCCATTCCCCCTCGCCCCTCATGGAACCTCTCCTCTCTCTCTCACGCCGTCGCCGGAGCCCGAGCCAACCGCCGCCGCCATTTCCCTCGCCGTCGCCGCCCTAGACCCTCCCGACCTCCACCGACTCCACCAAGACCCCCCCCGGCTCGTCGCTTCGCCGGAGCTCTCCGCCGACCTCCCGACGACCGGAGAGGCTAACCTTTTCGCCGCCGAGCTCCGGTAAGTCGTCGGAGATCCCTCCCGTCCGATCTCAAATCGACGGTTAGGATTAGAACACCCAGAAGAATAAGTTCTTTAAATAAAACCGGCCCGGCCGGTTCGTTTCTGATTTATTTTAGTTAGGGTTTTATTTTTTTAGCCCGGCCCGATTCAGTTTAACCCTAGGCCCGTTTAGTTTATATTACGCTCAGTGCGTAGTTTAGGCCCATTAGGCCATTTTTCTTTTATTTTCATTTTCTGTTTTAACAGAATAGTTCCTGTTTTGAAAAATTCATATCTTTTATTCTGTTTAATATTTTAGGTGATTCTTTTTTGTTGGGTTGCAAATTTTCTATAGTTTCTGTAGAAAATATATTTAGCTATGTTAAAATTAATTAAAATTGCTTTATTTCAGTTTTAGTCAGAATAGTAAATCTGTTATAACATGAGTTAGAAAAATTATTTTTGGATGATTCTTTTTGTCCCAACTTTATTTTGACATTACCTAACCATAGAAATTAATTTGGGTATTTTAGGATTAATAAAAAATAGTTTTAAGCAGAACCTTGTTAATTCTAATTAATTAACTAGCTCTGTTTTCCTATTATCTTAAGTAGTAAATAAATTTATTTTTATCATGTGATTGATTATTCTAGGATAGTTTCTGTCACTTTATAGGATGAATTTTTATTTATAATAAATAAAAGTTTTATTTTATTTTCTTAATAGAAATTGAATTAGGCCTAATAGGAGTTTCATAATAGATTTTAAATTAATTCTTTTTGCTCCTAGTTGCTTAATGAAATCTTTTCTGTTAAGTTAACATAAAACCATGATTAGGTTATGTTGAGAAAATTTTGTTATATAAAACTATTCTAGTTGTTGTTTGAAGTAGGAAACTTGAGTTGGTTTTCTTTGAGTTTTCCCTTGGGTTTTGATTTGGTTGTTTTGGTGTGTTATGTTGCTATTGTTATGCTATTGTATTATGTGATCCTATGCTATATACTTATTGTGATCATTGTTTGTCTCGGTTGAGTTTCGGTCTGAAGCTTGCTACTCTGAATCTTTAGCTTACGAGGATCATCAGCAAGGCAAGTTTTGATCATGTTATTTTCTATACCTATGTTTTTGTGCATTAGAAATTGTCACCACCCACCATGCATGCAGTAGTTGAAATTTTGAAGTTATTAATCTTGAGTAGTATCATGTGGTAGGATGAACCAATCCCTTGTTACCATGACCCCGGACGAAGTAGTTTACTTTGCTATGCTCGTGAGCGGGTTTTGGTTGAGTGAAATTCATAAGCAAGATGTGAGAGTCAATGATGATGACAACCCCATGAATTACAAGAATCAAGATGGACTTGAAATTCACTCTTTGGGTGGAGGACGGTTGACGGGCACCTGGAGAACCAGTGGTTGGCGGGATGCATGGAGAAGTGCCATGACATCTTGGAAAGCTTCACCCAGCCACGAAGAGGCGGATGGATGCCCCATGACCGGAAGCTTACATGCAGCCGCAAGCCATTATGGGCTCTGGCTGGGTTAACCCTAGTAGTGACGCTGGTTGGGCGGTACTACGAGATGTAGAAAACGGTAGGATTGGATGGGTACGGCAGTAGCGGAAGAACTCTTTGGAAGACCTGTTTCATTCGTCCGTCTTCAAACACCATGAAGTGCGAAGACTTAAAAGGAGGAATGATTCTTGCGGGAAAAGTCATAAACCTCTGCGAGTTAAAGATCTAATCGATTAGCCGTGTCCCGATTACGGACAATTTGAGCCTCTGGAACTTGGAAGTATTCGAAATCTCAACACTAAAACTAATGAATTAATTTGAGGGTTTATGACTTAATAATTTGGGAATGAGATATTGGTTGGCGGAACCATCTCAATAACTACCAACAATTATGTAGTATTTGCAAACAAGTCCTTTGTAGTAGGAGAAAATTGGCTTTTCGCAAAATGATGAAACTTAGAGCTCCACAGCCAAAATGCATATAGTGTTAGTAACTTTATTATTGTTATTCTTCATGACTTGCCAGCTTATTCAAAAGCTGACCTACATGGCTGCAACGTCTTATGTTGCGAGGTATATTCGATCAGAGTGAGGCTACGCTCCGCGCTTGGCGATTGCCCTTGGAGTCGGATGGACTCGCTTTATCTTCTACGCTTCCGCAGCATTAGTAGTTTATTTCTCATGAGTTGGCCTTGAGCCGAATTTATTCTCTTGTAATAAAGACTCTATATGAGAATCGTGTAATAAAATTCAGGTGTGATTGAACTTTGATTATTTCATCGATGTACTGTGAGTACCAGCATGATCTTGGGATGGTACAGACACAGAGATTTGACCGATTTTGGGTCAGGTCGCTACAATGCCCCAAGGCAATACCTTCGTTAACCATAAAGTGGCACTTTTCCGAATTCAAAACAAGATTAGTTTCTTCACATCTCTGCAAAACTTGATTAAGGCTGCTTAAGAAATCATCAAAATAAGTTCCGTAAACGGGAAATCATCCATGAAAACCTCAACAATCTTTTCATAAAAGTCAGATAATATAGCAGTCATACATCTTTGAAAGGTAGCAGGTGCATTGCATAAACCAAAAGGCATATGTCTATAAGCAAAAGTACCGAAAGGGCAAGTAAAAGGGGTCTTTTCTTGATCCTCTTATGACACAGGTATTTGAGAAAAACCAGAATAACCATCCAGAAAGCAAAAATGTGTGTGTTTGGATAGTCTTTCTAGCATTTGATCAATAAAAGGTAGAGGGTAATGATCTTTTCTAGTAGCTTTGTTCAATTTGTGAAAATCAATTACCATTCTATAACCTGTAACAATTCTTTGTGGAATCAATTCATTCTTATCATTAGGAACAATAGTAATACCTCCCTTCTTAGGGACACAATGAACGAGACTTACCCATCTACTATCAGCAATAGGATAAATTATACATGCCTCCAGAAGCTTTAGTATTTCATTTCTTACCAGTTCTTTCATCTTAGGATTTAACCATCGTTGATTATCAACAACTGGTTTAGCATCAGGGTCCATATTAATTTTTTGCTGACATAGAGTGGGACTAATGCCCTTAAAATCATCAAGAGTATATCCAATAGTGGCATGTTGCTTCTTCAGAGTTATCAATAATTTCTTTTCTTCATGCTCTGAAAGGTTAGCAGTAATAATAACAGGATACATTTCTTTTCTTCAAGATAAGCATATATCAAAGTATCAGGTAATTGTTTAAGCTCAAACACGGGATCACCCTTGGGTTGAGGAGGATCTCCAAGGATTTCAATAGGCAAATTGTGTTTCAAAACATGCATTTGGTTAAAGAATATTTCATCTAATTCCGTCCTCTCATTCATAAAAATATCATTTTCATGGTCTAGGAAATATTGTTCTAAAGGATCAGTAGGACGCACGACAATAGAAGCAAGACCAATAATTTCATCCTTACTAGGAAATTCTTTATCATGGGGTTGTCTACGAAATTTAGAGAAATTAAAATCATGAGACACATCCCCAAAACCGAGAGTAACGATATCTTTCTCGCAGTCTATCTTAGCATTGACAGTATTCAAGAAAGATCTACCAAATATAATGGGAAAAAATCATCTTGTGGGGACCCAAGAACAAGAAAATCAGTAGGGTATTTTATTTTCCCACACAAGACTTCAACATCTCTAACAATCCCAATTGGTGATATAGTATCTCTATTGGCAAGCTTAATAGTAACATCAATATCTTCCATCTTAGCAGGTGCAATATCATTCATAATTTCTTGATATAAAGTAAAATGAATTGCACTCACACTAGCACCCACATCACATAAGCCATGATAACAATGATCTCCTATTTTAACAGAAACAACAGGCATGCCAACAACAGGTCTATGTTTATCTTTGATATCGGGTTTAGCAATTCTAGCAGCTTCATCACATAAATAAATAACATGCCCATCAATATTATCAACCAAGAGATCTTTAACCATAGCAATACTAGGTTTAACTTTAATTTGTTTAGGGGGTATAGGTGTTCTAGTATAACTATCACGAACCACAGTTGAAGCTTTAGCATGATCCTTTATACTAACAGGGAAAGGTGGTTTTTCAATATAAGCAGTAGGAACAACATGATCAACATTATAAATATCATTTTATTCTTCAAATTTAATGGGTTCTACTACTTTCACTTCAATGGGAGGATGATATTTAGACCACTTCTCCTTAGGGAGATCAACACGAGTAGCAAAAGATTCTCAGAAGAAGCTACTATCTCAGAGTCAAGTCCATATTTAGTGCTAAATTCACGAAAAGCATCGGTATCCATAAAAGATTTAACACAATCAAACTTAAGGTTTATACCTGACTCATTACCTTTGTCGAGTTCCCAATCTTCAGAGTTGCGTTTAATTCTTTCCAATAAATCCCATTTGAATTCAATAGTATTCTTCATAAAAGAACCAGTACAAGAAGTATCGCGCATGGATTGATTATTATGAGAAAGCCGAGCATAACAATTCTGCATAATAATTTCTCTTGAGAGCTCATGATTGGAGCATGAATATAACATTGACTTAAGCCTCCCCCAAGCTTGAGCGATACTTTCTCCTTCACGAGTCCAAAAATATAAATATAATTCCGATCACGATGAACCAAATGCATAGGATAAAACTTCTGATGAAATTCCAATTTCAATCGGTGGTAGTTCCAAGATCCAATATCATCACATAGCCTATACCATGTCAATGTCTTTCCCTTCAAACATAAAGGGAAGAACTTCTTCTTTACATCATCCTTGGGCAAACCTGCAAGCTTAAACAATCCACAAACATCATCCACATAGATTAGATGCATATCAGGATGCAATGTTCCGTCTCCTGCATAAGGATTAGCTAGCAGTCTCTCTATCATACCCGAAGGAATTTCATAATAAATTTTTTCAGTGGGTGTAGTAGGTTGAGGAGCAACTCTTTGCTCTATCGGTCGAGGTGAAGATACCCCAAACAAGCCCCTCAAAGGAGTATTTTCCATAGTGACATGTGGCAGTAAATTTCAGCACACTATATAAATGTTTCCTTACCAAAGTCAACTTGCCAAAGGCGCTTCACTCCCTGGCAACGACACCAGAAAAGAGTCTTTATGACTCACATGTATAGGGGATCTATCATAGTCCTATTAATAAATTATAGTGTCGAACCCAATGAGGAGCAGAAGGAAATGACAAGCGGTTTTCAGCAAGCACTGAAATTATCGGTAACAGATAGTTGTTTGATAAGATAATTCGTAATGGGTAACAAGTAACAAAAACTAACTAAGGTGCATCAAGGTGGCCCAATCCTTTTTGTAGCAAAGGACAAGCCTGGACGAACTCTTATATAAAGCAAAGCACTCCCGAGGACACATGGGAATTACTGTCAAGCTTGTTTTCATCATGCTCATATGATTCGCGTTCATTACTTTGATAATTTGATATGTGGGTGGACTGGTGCTTGGGTGCTGCCCTTCCTTGGACAACCTCCCACTTATGATTAACCCCTCTTGCAAGCATCCGCAACTACTAAAGAACAATTAAGATAAATCTAACCATACTATGAAACATTTGGATCCAAATCGGACCCTTACGAAGCAACACATAAACTAGGGTTTAAGCTTCTGTCACTCTAGCAGCCCATCATCTACTTATTACTTCCCAATGCCTTCCCCTAGGCCCAAACAATGGTGAAGTGTCATGTAGTCGACATTCACAAAACACCACTAGAGGAAAGACAACATACATCTCATCAAATTATCGAACGAATACCAAATTCACATGATTACTTATAACAAGACTTCTCCCATGTCCTCAGGAACAAACATAACTACTCACAAAGCATATTCATGTTCATAATCAGAGGAGTATTAATTATCATTAAGGATTTGAACATATGACCTTCCACCAAATAAACAAACTAGCATGAACTACAAGGAGTAATCAACACTACTAGCAACCCACACGTACCAATCTAAAGTTTTGAGACAAAGATCGGATACAAGAGATGAACTAGGGTTTGAGAGGAGATGGTGCTGGTGAAGATGTTGACGGAGATTGACCCCCTCTTGACGAAAGGATCGTGATTTCCCCTCCGAGAGGGAAGTTTCCCCGGCAGAACAGCTCCGTCGGAGCCCTAGATTGTTTCTGCCCAAGTTCCGCCTCGAGACGGTGGCGCTTCGTCCCGAAAGCTTCCCCTTTATTTTTTCCATGTAAAAACCCTCCATATAGCAAAAGATGGGCACCGGGGGGTTGCCAGGCTGGTGGCAAGGTAGGGGCCGCGCCCAGGGGGGTAGGGCGCACCCTCCACCCTTGTGGCTGCCTGGTGGCTCCCCTCTAGTGCTTTCTTCACCCTATATTTTTATATATTCCAAAATAATTCTCCATGAAGTTTCAGGACTTTTGGAGTTGTGCCAAATAGGTCTCTCAGATTTGTTCCTTTCGGTTCCCGAATTCCAGCTGCCGGCATTCTCCCTCTTTGTGTAAATCTTGTAAAATAAGAGAAAAGGCATAATTATTGTGTCATAATGTGTAATCGCTCATAATGTAATAAATATCAATATAAAAGCATGATAAGTCTCTTCTTTATCATATTTGCCTTCGAGATCAACTTTTTTTGCTTTTATTTTCAGATCTATTAATCCAAAAACACAAAAATACTGTTCTACAATTTGTTGTTATTAATTTTATCTCATGTCCCCGCGAGATCTATTTATCCAATCTACTAGAATTTTACCTATCTTTTTACCTGTGAGAGATTGACAACCCCTCTCTTACGTCCGGTTGCAAGTATTTGTTCTTTGTGTGCAGGTACCATTCACGTAGTGTTGCGTGGTTCTCCTACTGGTTCGATAACCTTAGTATCATCACCGAGGGAAATACCTACCGTAGCTTGCTGCATCATCCCTTCCTCTTTCGGGAAATACCGATGTAGTTCAAGCCGCATCAGCCTGCAGAACCTAATTTATCGCTAATTTAATCCCTGTATTTAAAATCATAGATTTTGATTTGAAAATAGGCAATCACTTATTTCATATCGAACCATGTTTATTACAAATATAGGTTCAAGCACGAATGCATATTTTGATGCACATGTACATATATATACTGAAGAACTACAGAAGCACCAACTAAACAATGATGAACCACAATTGTACTAAAGACTGTAAAGAGAGAGGCGAAAGACATTCTGATTGCTGGAGAAGGTGAAGCGGAATGCCCATATTGTGCCTTCCTCCATGCGAAATGCGCGCACGACTCTAGGTGTAGCGACCAGACCTCAAACAGTCTGATCTCTGTGCTCAAGTGTCATCCCTGGATCAGTAATGCTGACACCACACAGTACTCGAAGGATTTATAACAGAGTAGCAATCACACACTTATTACATCGAATGTCTCAAGAGAGAACTTAACAAAATAAATATGGCTTAAGGCCATCTAATAACGATAACAGCGGAAGGCTTGGAAGAATAAGCGAGCACATCAACTCCAACGGCATCACTAAGTATAGAACCACGACCTAAGCACCTTACTCATCATCTGAAAAGTCTGCAACATGAAACGTTGTAGCCCGAAAACGGGTCATCACATGGAATATGCTGGCAAGGTAACACATAGAGAATAATGAAAGAGTAAGCCTATACTACATGCATATATGGCTGGTGGAAGCTCTATGGTTACAGTTTTGCGTAAAACCAATTTTTCCCTACTGCAAAGGAATAAATTTATTTAACTATCATGGTGGTTGTTGAACATTGAGAATGGTTGATAGCATCCTCAATCCCAATTAAAAGTACTCATTAACAACCCAACAATATTATTTAGAGTAACATGATGAGATTCACATGATATCCAAGTACTAGATACTCAAGATGTCCATAATCGGGGACACAGCTAACCATGATTAGTTTATACACTCTGCAGAGGTTTGTGCACTTTTCCCACAAGACTCGATCTCCTCCGTTTGATTTCTCGCACTACATGGTGTTTGAGAAACGGATGACCGAGACATAGTCTTTCAGAAGCGCTAGCACCTTACATGTGGGTAGACCGTACCAACCTACAACCCCTACATCAGCTAGTCTACCCACAAGAGTTCGCACAACTTAGTCAACTATGCTAGAGCCCATAGTAGCATGTGGCTGCACACGGAAGTTTATAGCATGAATAATCTCATGATCCCTTTGAGCCTGGGTGGCGGTCCGAAGAAAAACAGGCAAGTCCTGATGGAAACCAGGTGCCTCAATCCACCCAGATGTGTGTTTAAGTTGCCACCTTAAATAAACCATTAATTTAACAATCTCACATCTGTCATGGAATACACTCACCCAATCCACGTTTACTAGCATAGCATGGCATAATAAGCAAACATAGAAGTAACTCCCAAGGGTTGATAATAAACAGGTAATAGGTACTACCTCATCTACTTCCCATCCCACAATTTAATTAGATCCTAATCATGCAATGTTTGAGGATAGATCTAATGCATAAAAACTGGGTAGTAGAAAAGGTATGATCAAAGTGTTACTTGCCTTGCTGATGATCCGCGAAACCTAGAGACTCGAAGTAACAGGCGGCGCACTCCGGGTATTCTATCATAGACAAACAAGCATACAATACGTACTCATCCAATGCACAGGTAAAACTCAGACAAAAGATCTAACCAGAAAGTTCAACTTAAGAACTCCGGTTTGCAAAAAGAATCAAATCAAATGAAGCAACAAAAGTCAAACGACGAAAGAAAACAGCTCCGTTTTACTAATCTGGATCTAAGTCAAATTTTACAAAAGCAAAAACTTGTTTAAGTTGGTTATTCGGAAAGAGGGTTTCGAGAAGAAACTCCAGGCGCTTGAATCGCCTGATTCCGATAAACGAGCGAAAAGTTATACTAAAACGAAAATCGGATCGGAAATCACGGATCAAATCCGAGAAAAAGAAAAACGACGAACAGGTTAACGAAAAGACGTTCGTTAACTAGAACTAATCTGACGAACACGTTCGTTAAAACGAACGAACGAGCGAACGCTCACTATTTAACCGAACCGAAAATAATAAACCGATCTAATAAAAAAACAGAAACTAAAAAAACCGACGAAAACTAAAAAAACCGATCGGTTTTTATTAAAAAAAATGGCACAGAAAATGAGGCGGCGGTGAACCTCGGCGGCGGGTCGGTGACTCGTGATGGCTCGGCGAAGTCGGCGGCGGCGGCGGCGGCGGATCGGGGCAAGCAAGTGCGGGCGGATTAGGGTTAGGGTTTGGCGCGGTGGCGGCGGATCGGGCGGCGGCGGCGGGGCTAGGGCGGCTCGGGGCGGCGCTATTTAAAGGCTGCCCCGGGCGGAGTCCCGCTCGGATATGGCCCGGTAAGGCGGTTCGTTTTTTTAAATAATTTCGCGCAGAAAAACAAACGAAAGAAATACTAAACAGACTCCAAAAATCCCGAAATAAATTTTTCCCGGATTCTAAAATCAAGCCGGACTAGATGAACATTTATTTGGGGCCTAAATGCAATTTTGAAAAATGCACATTTTTCCTAAATTCAAATAAAATGGCGAAAAACTCCAAAATAAAATCGTATTTGATTTTATTATTAAATCCTCATTATTTCTTTATTTTGGGAAAGTCATTTTATTCCCTCTCTCATATTTTTGTAATAGAAATAATTGAAGATAAAATAATTAAAATCAAATGATCCTATTTTCAAAATTTGAGAAAACTCAAATATGAAAATAACGAAATCCCCAATTCTCTTAGTGGGTCCTTGAGTTGTGTAGAATTTCTAGGATCGAGCCAAAAATGCAACAAAAATATGATATGCAATGATGCTCTATGTATAACATTCCAAATTGAAAATTTGGGATGTTACAAACCTACCCCCTTAAGATGAATCTCGCCCTCGAGATTCGGGTTGGCTAGAAAATAGGAGAGGGTGGTCCTTAAGAAGATCTTCCTCTCGCTCCCAGGTGGCTTCATCCTCGGTGTGGTGGCTCCACTGAACTTTGCAAAACTTAATGACCTTGCTGCGGGTGACTCGGCTGGCAAACTCGAGAATCCTGACTGGTTTCTCCTCGTAGGTCAAATCGTTATTCAACTGAATCGCCTCTAGTGGCACAGTATCTCTCAGTGGTATATCCGCCATCTCTGCGTGACACTTCTTCAACTGAGAAACATGAAACACATCGTGAACACCTGACAAACCTTCGGGTAATTCCAACTTGTGCGCAACTTCTCCCATGCGCTCCAAAAATTTGTATGGTCCCACAAAACGTGGCGCTAATTTTCCTTTAACACCAAAACGCTTAACTCCTCGAAGCGGAGATACTCGAAGATAAACTCCGTCTCCGGCTTCATATTCTGTCTCCTTGCATTTTGAATCTTCATAGCTCTTCTGTCTTGACTGGGCTACCTTGAGCCTATCTTGAATCAACTTTACTTTCCGTTCAGACTCCTTAATCAAATCCGGTCCAAACAATCTGGCGGTCTCCAACTTCATCCCACAAGGGGGGTTCGCACCTCCTTCCATACAAGGCTTCGAAAGGTGCCATCTTCAAACTAGTTTGGTAGCTGTTGTTATAAGAAAACTCCGCATATGGCAAGTTGTCATCCCAACTTGATCCATAATCCAAAGCACATGCTCTCAGAATATCTTCTAAGATCTGGTTGACTCTCTCGGTTTGTCCATCTGTCTGTGGATGAAAAGTTGTGCTAAACTCCAGTCTGGTTCCCAAAGTTTCGTGCAACTGCTTCCAGAACTTTGAGGTGAATTGGGTTCCTCTATCTGATATGATACTCCTCGGAACTCCATGCAAGCATACAATCCTTGTCATGTATATCTTAGCCAATTTGGCACTGCTGTACGTAGTCTTTATCGAATGAAATGAGCTACCTTCATCAAATGATCGACTACAACCCAAATCGAGTCATAGCCCGTGATGAAATCCATGCCTAGTTTATCCCATTTCCATTCGGGAATAGGCAATGGTTGTAACAATCCTGCTGGCTTCTGATGTTTTGTTTTCACTTTCTGACACACATCACAAACTGCTACATACTCTGCGATATCTTTCTTCATTCCGGTCCACCAGAAAGTATCCTTCAAATCCAAATACATCTTGGTATTTTCGGGGTGGATCGAAACGAAGAATCATGCGCCTCTTGCAAAATTCAACTTCCGAATCTCCGGATCACTTGGTACGTAAACGCGGTCCTCAAACCATAAGGTATCATGCTCATCCTCACGAAATCCCTTTGCTTTTCCCTTGCTCATCTTCTCCTTAATAGAAGCAACTTCCTTATCTGTCCTTTGAGCTTCTCTGATTTTGTCCATCAAAGTAGATTGAATCTCCAACGCTGCTACATAGCCTCGCGGAACTATTTCCAAACATAGCTCCCGAAATTCCTCGGCTAATTCTTTTGGTAAACCTACGGTCATTAGGATGTTAACATGACTCTTACGGCTCAACGCGTCTGCTACCACGTTAGCCTTTCCGGGGTGGTAATGCAATCTCATATCATAATCCTTGATGAGCTCCAACCATCTCCTCTGCCTGAGATTTAACTCCTTCTGCGTGAAGATGTACTTCAAACTCTTGTGATCCGTATACACCTCACAATGATTTCCAATAAGGAAATATCTCCATGTTTTCAATGCATGCACTACGGCTGCTAACTCCAAATCATGCGTGGCATAGTTTAATTCGTGAGGTTTCAGTTGTCGTGAAGCATACGAAACAACTCTTCCCTCCTGCATAAGCACTGCTCCAAGTCCTCGACGTGAAGCGTCACAATAAACTTCGTAATCCTTGCTTTGGTCTGGGAGGATTAATACTGGTGAGGTAACCAAACGCTTCTTCAACTCTTGAAAGCTAGCCTCACAATCCTCGGTCCAAATAAACTTGGAATCCTTCTTTAATAATTCTGTCATGGGCTTCGCAATCCTCGAGAAATTCTCAATGAATCTCCGGTAGTATCCTGCGAGTCCAAGGAAACTCTGGATCTCTCCAACTGTTGTTGGTGCTTCCCAGTTTGTCACCGTGGCAACTTTAGTGGGGTCTACTGCTATACCTTCTCCGGATATAACATGTCCGAGAAATCCAACTTCCTTCAACCAAAACTCACACTTGCTGAACTTGGCATACAACTGATGTTCTCTGAGCTTCTCGAGTACCAAACGCAAATGCTCCTTATGTTCTTCTTCATTCTTTGAGTAGACCAAGATATCGTCAATGAATACCACGATGAACTTATCCAAAAACTCCATAAACACCTTGTTCATCATGTTCATAAAATAGGCTGGGGCGTTAGTCAGACCAAATGACATAACGGTATACTCATACAGCCCGTACCTGGTGGTAAAAGCCGTCTTGGGTATATCCTGCTCCCGAATCTTCAACTGATGGTATCCTGATCGCAAATCGATCTTAGAAAATACCTTAGCTCCTTGCAATTGGTCTAATAAGTCGTTGATCATCGGCAACGGGTATTTGTTCTTAATGGTCACTTCATTCAATCCTCGATAATCAACAACCATTCTTAAAGATCCATCCTTCTTCTCCACTAGAAGTACTGGTGATCCCCAAGGCGAAGAACTTGGGCGAATAAAACCTTTATCCAGTAACTCCTTAATCTGCTTCTTAATTTCCTCCAAATCTTGGGCTGGCATCCTATACGGTCTCTTACGTATCGGCCCAGTGCCTGGCAGTAGTTCAATCAGAAATTCAATGTCTCTGTCCGGCGGCATGCCTGGCAACTCTTCCGGAAACACGGCCGGGTAATCCCTTACCACTGGTACTTCCTCCTGCACAACTCCTGTTAAGGAATTTACATGTGCTCTCCTTGGCTCATGCCGTGATACAAACTTGATTCTCCTTCCTTACGGGTGGTAAGCAAAATCGACTTCATGGCGCAATCAATATTCCTCCGTACTTTGATAACCAATCCATTCCTAATATCACATCCAATCCTTGGGATTCCAAAACTATTAGGTCCGAGGGAAATACATAGTTTCCAATCCTTAATGGCAGTCGATCGCACCATATACTTGCCATATATTCTGCTCCGGGTGAGGTTACTAGCATGGGTGACCTAAGGGCTTGGGTTGGTAATTTATACTTATCCACAAATCCCCTTGATATGTATGAATGCGATGCACCAAGATCAAAAAGAACAACTGCAGTAAATGTCTTAACCAAAAACTTACCTATTACTGCGTCTGGCTGAGCTTCAACCTCCTCCACGGTAACGTGGTTTACTTGTCCCCTGTTGAAAGGGTTCGGCTTCTTGCCTGAGCTTCCATTGCAGTTACCATTTTGGGCTTCTGGACAATCATTTGCATAATGCCCAGTTTTACGGCACTTAAAACAAGTGATATGGCTCAGGTCTACCTTGGATGGTGTTGACGGGTTGGTGCGGTTTTGTCCATTGCTTCCTCCATTCCCGTTTCCATTCTTGGTGCCATTATGGTTGTGCGAGCTACCTCCTCCGTGAGTATGCTGAAATTGTCCTCCTGGCTTCGGGGTAAAGTGAAGTTTCTGCTGAGCTCCTGAGTTATACTTCCCCTGTCCATACTTTCTCTTGTGATTGTCAATCTGCTGCTGCTTCCCTTCAATCATAAGAGCACGGTCTACTAACTCCTGGTAGTTATTGAAGGTGGCTACCATCAATTGCATGCTCAGCTCATCGTTCAGTCCTTCTAGAAACTTCTCCAGCTTAGCTGCGTCCGTAGCAACGTCATCTGGGGCATAACGTTCTAGTTTACTAAAGTCATCCACATACTGGCCAACTGTTCGTCCTCCTTGGCGCAAGTTGCGAAACTCACGCTTCTTCATGGCCATAGCTCCTGCTGAAACATGGGCGTCTGAAAGCTTGTCAAACCGATCCCATGTGGCGGTGTCTCTGTGGTAAGTGGCTGTAAAATTCTCCCACCATGCTGCTGCGGGTCCTTCAAGCTGATGCGCGGCAAATTTCACCTTTTCCCCATCTGTACATCCTGCAGTGGTCAACTCCCTCCCTACTTTGCGGAGCCAATCATCTGCAACAATCGGCTCGGTGCTCTTTGGAAAACACCGGTGGATTCAGCCTTAAAAAACGGGTCAAATGGTCAACAGGTGGTGGTGGCGGTGGGTTGTTGTTGTTGTTGTTGCCTTGGTTCTATACCAATGTTTTAATCAAGGCATTCTGCTTCTGAATCAACTGAGTGATCTCCGGCGGGAAAACAAATCCGGGGTCGCGTCTCGGAGGCATATGAGGGTTTATAGAAAAGACGAGAGTTAAGAATAGAATGAGGTCTAGGGAGAAAACACTACCCATATGCACATGAGACAAAACACACAATATCACTCCAATCAATTCAAACAAGGGCATACAACGGTCTATCTATCATTACAAAGTCTTTGGAACTAAAACTAATTTTTAATGGGGAATCTACTACTGTTATGGTGGTCAACTAGAAAAACTGCTCTGATGAAGACTCCATGATATCTGCTCCAGCTTCATCTTCGAAGTCATCATCACTAGGATCGGAGTCGGTGTCATCGATGATGATGTAGTTCTCTGGACATGTGCAATCTTCATCTTCTTCTCCGGGTGCTGAATTTCCCATGAGTTCTTCAATCTTCTCCTTAAGTTCGCCATTTTGTCTCACTAGAGCTACAATCTCCTCCATGTAGTCCTTGCGAGTGGCCTTCAGTTCTCCTTCTAGTTCGATAATCTTGGCTTTTGCTTTCTTCAACTCCATCATGTCACAAGACATCTGGTTCTCCTGGCGTCGAATGTGCTGATTTAACTCCTGGATGAAAGCTGCAATGGATCGATCCTTCTTAGTGCCAACTATCTCCCATTGTTCATCTCGGCGCCCGCAAATCTGGTAGATAGTATCCTTGAGGTCTTCTTTGTAAACTTCTCCAATGCGTCCCATGGTTATGTGAGCTGCCATGCTCTTTCCCAGACTCCAAGTTGGTGCATTAAAAACACACTCTATGGGCTCCGTGACTAGCGCAAACGTCCTTCCGGGAACTTGAGCTTGAATCTTCCAGCGCTCCTCTTCGGGTAAAGTGGAATTGTAGGTCCCAGTGAAGCTTGGTATTCCGATGTTCAGGTACTTAGTGACTTCCTTCAGGTGTCGTCCAAAGGGTGTATCTTCATCCGGCTGGGTGAACTTGATCCTCGCTTCCGTCATCCTAAAAGAGTAAAAAAGATGAGGAGTTAGAAATGAGAAGAGAGTAGTGATCTAGGGCTTTAGCTTAATGGTTGTGTCCTATAGTCAGTGTGTGCTCTGATACCATCTGTGTAGCGACCAGACCTCAAACAGTCTGATCTCCGTGCTCAAGTGTCATCCCTGGATCAGTAATGCTGACACCACACAGTACTCGAAGGATTTATAGCAGAGTAGCAATCACACACTTATTACATCGAATGTCTCAAGAGAGAACTTAACAAAATAAATATGGCTTAAGGCCATCTAAGAACGATAATAGCGGAAGGCTTGGAAGAATAAGCGAGTCCATCAACTCCAACGGCATCACTGAGTATAGAACCACGACCTAAGCACCTTACTCGTCGTCTGAAAAGTCTGCAACATGAAACGTTGCAGCCCAAAAACGGGTCAGCACATGGAATATGCTGGCAAGGTAACACATAGAGAATAATGAAAGAGTAAGCTTATACTACATGCATATATGGCTGGTGGAAGCTCTATGGTTACAGTTTTGCGTAAAGCCAATTTTTCCCTACTACAAAGGAATAATTTATTTAACTATCATGGTGGTTGTTGAACATTGAGAATGGTTGACAGCATCCTCAATCCCAATTAAAAGTACTCATTAACAACCCAACAATATTATTTAGAGTAACATGATGAGATTCACATGATATCCAAGTACTAGATACTCAAGATGTCCATAACCGGGACACGGCTAACCATGATTAGTTTATACACTCTGCAGAGGTTTGTGCACTTTTCCCACAAGACTCGATCTCCTCCGCTTGATTTCTCGCACTACATGGTGTTTGAGAAACGGATGACCGAGACATAGTCTTTCGTAAGCGCTTAGCACCTTACATGTGGGTAGATCGTACCAACCTACAACCCCTACATCAGCTAGTCTATCCGTAAGAGTTCGCACAACTTAGTCAACTATGCTAGAGCCCATAGTAGCATGTGGCTGCACACGGAAGTTTCTAGCATGAATAATCTCATGATCCCTTTGAGCCTAGGTGGCGGTCCGAAGAAAAACAGGCAAGTCCTGATGGAAACCAGGTGCCTCAATCCACCCAGATGTGTGTTTAAGTTACCACCTTAAATAAACCATTAATTTAACAATCTCACATCTGTCATGGAATACACTCACCCAATCCACGTCTACTAGCATAGCATGGCATAATAAGCAAACGTAGAAGTAACTCCCAAGGGTTGATAATAAACAGGTAATAGGTACTACCTCATCTACTTCCCATCCCACAATTTAATTAGATCCTAATCATGCAATGTTTGAGGATAGATCTAATGCATAAAAACTGGGTAGTACAAAAGGTATGATCAAAGTGTTACTTGCCTTGCTGATGATCCGGGAAACCTAGAGACTCGAAGTAACAGGCGGTGCACTCCGGGTATTCTATCACAGACAAACAAGCATACAATAAGTACTCATCGAATGCACAGGTAAAAATCAGACAAAAGATCTAACCAGAAAGTTCAACTTAAGAACTCCGGTTTGCAAAAATAATCAAATCAAACGAAGCAACGAAAGTCAAACGACGAAAAAAAACAGCTCCATTTTACTAATCTGGATCTAAGTCAAATTTTACAGAAGCAAAAACTTGTTCAAGTTGGTTATTCGGAAAGAGGGTTTCGAGACGAAACTCCAGCGCTTGAATCGCTGATTCCGATAAACGAGCTAAAAGTTATACTAAAACGAAAATCGGATCGAAATCACGATCGTAAAATCGCGGATTAAATCCGAGAAAAGAAAACGACGAACAAAGTTAACGAACGGACGCTCGTTAACTAGAACTAATCAGCGAACACGTTTGTTAAAAAGCGAACGAGCAATAAAGCTCGCTATTTAACCGAACCGAAAATAATAAACCGATTTAATAAAAAAACGGAAACTAAAAAAACCGACGAAAACAAGAAAAAACCGATCGGTTTTTATTATAAAAAAGGCATGGAAAACGAGGTGGCGGCGAACCTCGGCGGCGGGGTCGGCGGCTCCAGCAAAGTCGGCGGCGGCGGCGGATCGGCGGCGGCGGGGCGGATTAGGGTTAGGGTTTGGCGCGGTGGCGGCGGCGGATCGGGCGGCGGTGGCGGGGCTAGGGGGCTCGGGGGCGGCGCTATTTAAAGGCTGCCCCGGCGGTGTCCCGCTCGGGTACGGCCCGGTAAGGCGGTTAGTTTGTTTTAAAAAAAATTCTCGCAGAAAAACAAACGAAATAAATACTAAACGGACTCCAAAAATCCCGAAATAAATTTTCCCCGGCTTCTAAAATCAAGCCGGACTAGATGAACATTTATTTGGGGCCTAAATGCAATTTTGAAAAACGCACATTTTCCTAAATTCAAATAAAATGGTGAAAAACTCCAAAATAAAATCGTATTTGATTTTATTATTAAATCCTCATTATTTCTTTATTTTGGGAAAGTTATTTTATCCCCTCTCTCATATTTTTGTAATAGAAATAATTGAAGATAAAATAATTAAAATCAAATGATCCTATTTTCAAAATTTGAGAAAACTCAAATATGAAAATAAAGAAATCCCCAACTCTCTCCGTGGGTCCTTGAGTTGTGTAGAATTTCTAGGATCGAGCCAAAAATGCAACAAAAATATGATATGAAATGATGCTCTATGTATAACATTCCAAATTGAAAATTTGGGATGTTACACTAGGCCAACCCCTTGTGATGGCTACCCGCCCATCCTTCACTTTCTTCATTAGGAATTCTCGATGCTCGTTGTAGTCTCGATGAAATAATTTAACCTTCATTGCGTGTCCACCAATCATGTACTTTGCGAGGTAATCTTGAGTAAACTGCTTTGGGAACCACTGCGAACAAAAAAGATTCAGACATTGTTATCTAACAACTCATTATGGGCAGTAAAAAGAGAAAGCTACAGAGTTTGTAGTTACCATCCTACAGCTCGCTATTGTGTTGGATAGAGCGTAAACAAATAATTTGATTGCCACCGTTCGTATCTTTTTGCTAATAATCCTTATCAGTTTCCTCACTTGATGCTGGTTCATGAATATCTCATTGCCCCATATGCTAAAAGGGTCGATGCGTGGATCTTTGCCAGGGATATATGTACCTACAAAAAACAAGTCAATATTAGAAGCTAAAAAGTGTCCAGGCCTAGATCTATATCTACTACATTAAGCAACGACGGGGGGAGTACAAGCCGAGGGATGAAGCTAACCTCGGCTGAAAATGTTGGCCACTCCTGTTGTTGTCCTGCATAAGTAGTGGAAAGGCATGATAAGTACAACAACCTTAACATCAAAGAAATATAACCAAGGTAGACAACATCATCTCCAAACGATAGCTTGAATGTGTTGGTTTCAGCATGCTGTTAAAGCGGATATAAAATGGAAAGGAATGTTACCTACAACAGGCTTAACAGCCACCAAATATTGCAATTTCAAACTAGTATTGTTGAAATGAATAGAATGTAGCTCATGCTTAAACATCACACTGGATAAATATGTAAAACTGAAATAAAGGGCATGTGTTAAATACACCAGGCATAACTGGAGCCAAATATAGCTGTTCAAACTGGTATTGATGAAATCGAGTTGCACAGTTACGACTTGCACATAATGACATCACATTGTGAATGACTTAAATAAATAATGAGTAAATGATCAGTATAACAACCAAATATAGCCATTGAAAACTGGACAGAGGCTCACTGCAACCAATCAAACAAGTAAATATAGATAAACAGTGGATATGCTCACTACAACCAACCTAACAAGCAAATATAGATAAACAAGGCATCTGCTTGAAAACTGGACAAATGCTCACCGCAACCAACCTAACAACCAAATACAGATAAACAAGGCATCTGCTTGATAACTGGACAAATGCTCACTACAACCAACCTAACAACCAAATATAGATAAACAAGGCATCTACTCACTATAAACAACCAAATATAGCCATTCGTGAAACTGAAGTGGACAATTCATACTTAAATATCACATAGCCCTATTGAACATTACATTTTTGCATTACTGAAATAATTAAACATGACATAGTTAAACACCGCATGGCAAAAGCTACTACAACAAAGGTACATGTTGGCTCGCTAGAAAGCATATGTCCTTGAAGCATGATATGTCTCCAACGTATCTAACTTTCCAAACACTTTTGCCCTTGTTTTGGACTCTAACTTGCATGATTTGAATGGAACTAACCTGGACTGACGCTGTCTTCAGCAGAATTGCCATGGTGTTATTTTTGTGTAGAAATAAAAGTTCTCGGAATGACCTGAAAATCAACGGAGATTATTTTTGGAATTAATCAAAATACTGGCGAAAGAATCAAGGCCAGGGGGCCCACACCCTGTCCACGAGGGTGGGGGCGCCCCCCGTGCCTCGTGGGCCCCCTGGAGCTCCACCGACCTCAACTCTATATATTCACGTTCGGGGAGAAAAAAATCAGAGAGAAGGATTCATCATGTTTTACGATATGGAGCCGCCGCCAAGCCCTAATCTCTCTCGGGAGGGCTGATCTGGAGTCCGTTTGGTGCTCCGGAGAGGGGAATCCGTCGCCATCGTCATCATCAACCTTCCTCCATCACAAATTTCATGATGCTCACTGCCATGCGTGAGTAATTCCATCGTAGGCTTGCTGGCCGGTGATGGGTTGGATGAGATTTATCATGTAATTGAGTTAGTTTTGTTGGGGTTTGATCCCTAGTATCCACTATGTTCTGAGATTGATGTTGCTATGACTTTGCTATGCTTAATGCTTGTCACTAGGGCCCGAGTGGCATGATTTCATATCTGAACCTATTATGTTTTCATGAATATATGTGAGTTCTTGATCCTATCTTGCAAGTCTATAGTCACCTACTATGTGTTATGATCCGGCAACCCCGAAGTGACAATAATTGGGACCACTCTCGGTGATGACCGTAGTTTGAGGAGTTCATGTATTCACTATGTGTTAATGCTTTGGTCCGATACTCTATTAAAAGGAGGCCTTAATATCCCTTAGTTTCCATTAGGACCCCGCTGCCACGGGAGGGTAGGACTAAAGATGTCATGCAAGTTCTTTTCCATAAGCACATATGACTATATTCGGAATACATGCCTACATTACATTGATGAATTGGAGCTAGTTCTGTGTCACCCTATGTTATAACTGTTGCATGAATAATCGCATCCGGCATAATTCTCCATCACCGATCCAATGCCTACGAGCTTTTCACATATTGTTCTTCGCTTATTTACTTTACCGTTGCCACTGTTACAATCACTACAAAACTTCTACTGTTACTTTTGCCACCTTTACCGTTACTTCCATACTACTTTGCTACTAAACACTTTGCTGCAGATACTAGGTTATCTAGGTGTGGTTGAATTGACAACTCAGCTGCTAATACTTGAGAATATTCTTTGGCTCCCCTTGTGTCGAATCAATAAATTTGGGTTGAATACTCTACCCTCGAAAACTGTTGCGATCCCCTATACTTGTGGGTTATCAAGACTATTTTCTGGCACTGTTGGGTTATATCTCGCACTTGGAAGGGTGTGTTTTATTAAGTATCTAGTTCTAATTGTCATAAGGTCAAGGTACAAGTCTCCAAGTCGTCCTGTTACCGAAGATCACGGCTATTCGAATAGATTAACTTCCCTGCAGGGGTGCACCACATAACCCAACACGCTCGATCCCATTTGGCCGGACACACTTTTCTGGGTCATGCCGGCCGCGGAAGATCAACACGTCACAACCCCACCTAGGCCAACAGAGAGGTCAGCACGCCGGTCTAAACCTAAGCGCATAGGGGTCTGGGCCCATCGCCCTTAGCACACCGCACGCTATGCGACTGTGCCGAAGCAGACCTAGCCTAGCAGGCGTTCCAGTCCAATCCGGAGCGCGCCGCTCAGTCGCTGACGTCACGAATGCTTCGGCTGATACCACGACGCCGAGTGCCAATAACTGTTCCCGCGTAGTTGGTTGGTGCGTATAGGCCAATGGCCAGACTCAGATCAAATACCAAGATCTCGTTAAGCATGTTAAGTATCCGCGAAGGCCGACCAGGGCCAGGCCCACCTCTCTCCTAGGTGGTCTCAACCTGCCGTGTCGCTCCGCCACAAAGTAACAGTCGGGGGCCGTCGGGAACCCAGGCTCACCTCTACCGGGATGGAGCCACCTGCACCTTCAGCCCCCATCTCTGAACAGTATCACAAGTAATGTAACAGTATAAAGTATATAGTATATGCCCAAGATCACCTCCCGAAGTGATCACGGCCCAGTAGTATAGCATGGCAGACGGACAAGAGTGTAGGGCCACTGATGGAACACTAGCATCCTATACTAAGCAGTAGGATAGAAGGTAAGGGTAACAACTGTAGCAACAATGACAGGCTATGCAACATAATAGGAGTAACCAAAAACAGTAACATGTTACACCACTATAATGCAAGCAGTATAGAGAAGAATAGGCGATATCTGGTGATCAAGGGGGGGGGGTGGCTTGCCTGGTTGCTCTGTCAAGAAGGGGTCGTCAACACCGTAGTCGTACTGGGTAGCAGCGGCGTCGGTCTCGGTGTCTAACGACAGAAGAGGGGGAAGAAACAATAAATATAATGCAAACATAAGCATGACGATGGAAGACATGACAATGCGCGGTGCTAGGTGTGCCCTAACGCGATAGGAGGTGGTACCGGCGAAGGGGGGGGAAACATCCGGGAAAGTATCCCCGGTGTTCCGCGTTTTCGGACAGATGAACCGGAGGAGGAAAGTTGTGTGTTTGCTATGCTAGGGATGTGTGGCGGACGAACGGGCTGCGTATCCGGATTCGTCCCGTCGTTCTGAGCAACTTTCATGTATAAAGTATTTTCATCCGAGCTAAGGTTTATTTTATATTAATTTATAAAGATTTAATTTATTTCTAGAATTTCCAGATTAATATTAATTTGAAAATAACAGGAAATGCTATGTGTACCCATTGTGGGCTAGTCATTGTGGATGACAGGTGGGGTCCAGTGGCTGAGTTAGCATGTACAGTCAGCAGTTGACCAGTCAATGTTGACTGGTCAACAGGGTCAGCGAGGCCCACATGTCATTGACGCTTACTTTTCAACAGGGTTTTGTTTTAATTTAATATATCCTATTTAGTAGGTGGGGCCCTGCTGTTAGTGTCTATTAGAGGTTAGCTAGTTTGACTAATTAGATTAGTTCCTAATCTAATCTGTTGGGGCCCGCATGTCGGTGGCACGTGCCATCCACTGTGTGGTTGTGCTCACGCACGAGCACACCCTGAGGCGAGGAGCCGGCGGTTGGTGAACATGGTCTCCGGCCACGGCGGAGCAGCTCCGGGGAACCACGGCGGAGGGCCTCCGGGAACTACGAGAGCAAATGGCGGCCGGAGCATCATGGCGGGCCATCGGCGGCCATGGGCGCGGTCGGAAAGCGGTTCGGGCGACATGAGCTGGCCCAAGGGCACGGCCGGCACAAGCAGAGGAAGGCAAGGGCGCGACGAGCAGCATCGGGCTGCGAGGGCACGAGGCCTACAATGAGTAGAGAGAGGGAGAGAGGGAGGTCGTGCCTCACTTGCGATGCAGGGGAGTGGCAATGGGCTCGAGGAGGCGGAAGGTTGTCGGTGGTGCGGCCGAAGAGGCGTCCGGGCCGCCGGCAACGAGGGCGGCGGGGCGATGGCGTCCAGCTCGGGAGGGGGTAGCGCGAGGAAGAGGCGGGGACGGGCGGTCCAGCGCGACGGGGGAAGGTGAGGCGACCTTCGGGATCGGGCGGTGGCGTCGGTGGTGGGGCGGCACCGAGGTTGGAGTCGGCGAGGTGGTGGCGGGGACGACGAGCGGACGCGAGCGATGCCCGATCCAGATCGGATCGGGGGGAAGGGGAGAGTAGTGGGGGGCGAGTGGGGGGTTACGGGTTAGGGTTTCCCCCGGTGTGGGGATAATGAGGGGAGTGGGGCGCCGGCTAGGCCGGCCTGGCTAGCTCAATGGCCAGCTGGGCCGAGGCCCAACGAGGGGAGGGGCTTTTATTTTCTTTTGTTGCTTTTTTATTCTTTTCTATTTTATTTTAGTTACATTTTATTTTACTTTTAGTAAAAATTATCACTAACACCTAAATTGGTACTTTTAAATAAACTACTGCCACATTAATTCTTATCCCAACTAAAATAGTTTAATATTTTATAAAATTCAAAAGGCACTTATTTTATTATTTAACCTACAGTTTTAATTATTTTGAACACTCAAACATTTTATTAAATTTAGGTTTCTCCACCATTATTACCCAGGATTTATTTAACACATTTACAACATTTTAGTTTTCACTTTTGAAAACTTTAACTATTTGACTTGATCTCAAATTTGAATTGGATCGGTCCTAAACTAACACGAGATTAGCAGCAGTAATCGTGGTGACGTGGCATCATTACCAGAGGTTTATTGTAGCTTGATTACCCGGGCGTCACAATTCTCCTCCACTACAAGAAATCTCGTCCCGAGATTTAAGCGGTGGAGTAAGGGGGAAAAAGTGCTGGTAGCGAAAACCTAACAAGTCTTGTCAGTCTTGGCTGCCCTTTCGAAGAGGTTGATCCCTTTCGTTGATGTCTTCATATCTCTTCTTCAATTCACCATGATCAAGTTGTTATCCTTCCTTCGGGATCTCCATCGTCCTACGAACGCGACCAAGGGGAAAAACTCCATGAAGAACGCATCTCCACAAAGTTGGGCATCTAATGGTGAACTCAATGGGAATACACGAGGTACCCCATGAGTTGTATTTTAGTGAATTCATTGAGTGCAATATATGATGGTACCAAAGTTTCATACGGGTAGGCAATCATTCGATGTCTGAAGCAACATGTGAAAAGGGGTCCAGAGCAACGAGATTGAGTATTGCATCTGTTACCAGAATAGATCACTAGGACGGTGGCCCGTGAATTACATACGAGGCCATGCGCGAGGGATAACTTTGTTAACCGTGGGTGTACAGGAGAGTCGGGTTTCGATCCTGTGGAACTGTGGGTTATGAGCCCACCATGTGGGTTAAAAGAAGGAAGGGCGCTGACATCTTGCACGGTTACGGTAGAAAGGCATGTCAGGGGATAGCCTGTCAGTTATGTTGGCAACAACGTTGGTACCAAGGGCGAGGGAAGAAGAAAACCATTCTCCTGCTCGTTGAACGAGGCGGACCAATAGGCAAAGTTCTCGTCCATCGATGGTTACCGGAATGTCATCAACAATAGTAACAGGGTCTTACTGACAGAGTGGTACAACGAGGTGCTTACCTAAGCAGGGAATTATCACTGGTCTGTTAAGTCTAGTTACTGGAAAGGTTAAACAAAACAATGGAAAGGATAGTATGATTATCAGATTAAACGGAATAATTGAAAGGAAAATGTGTTTAAACACATATTTCAGGAGTATATCCTTCCCAAGGACAAGCAAAGCATGATATCCATGACAAGATATAATGTAGAAAACCCTTTAGGTAAGGGGAGAGAAATTTCATGACATTGCCCAGGCAACGGTGTTTGGATAATTGAGCAAGAAACATTTAGCATTGGGCTTCAATTGTTCTTGTTGAAAATCGGAGTACCACAACATGCATCGAGATAGCATTGACATTTTCATCAAGTAAGGGTCAGAATTTGGATGCACAAAGGATCCATCAGGAACAACTTATAGAATAAGTCTTACAATTTCCTCATGGAAGAATGGTTATCTTTGCTAAAAAGGAAACGATACCAATAGGGCCTCCGGCCAGGTGTGCTAGGCCTGACACCACATTACCGGGTCATATAAAGACCAACATTATAACTCTTGTAAAATATGTTCCAACCATCATATCAGCCCGAGATTCAGATCTGATTGGGGGCAGGATGCCTCAGACCCAGGATGCCTAAGAAGACAAGGTGCAACGCAATTGACGAGATGACATTATAAGATCCTCGGGCAATGAACTATGGAAGCAAGTTCCGAAACAAGAACTCATCATTAAACCAATGAAGGGATAAGGTGGTAGTTGATGAACTCAGCGACAATTCATCGAGACTTCCAAAAGATGGGTTTGCACAATTATGTGAGCAAGAAGATAACATTAGTAAGGTCAAATGATATAATGATGTATGCTCGAGGAAAACATACACAGTTAAACATTGGTTGAAAGGTGCACCCGAAATATGGGCTTAAGTAGCACGATCAATGTTAGAATGGTGGTTCGATAACCAATGGTCTAAGAATGAAAAATTGACCATTAACTTCGAAGGAATAGGGTTGCTAGAAGTTTTGAAGTCGCACATCATAAGTCGATTCTCGGTTTTCTGGTTTAGAAATAACACGGGGACCAAGGAATGAACGGATATGGCAGAAGGTATCACATGTATCAAGAATTCTCAAGAGGTGGTGCAATTCTCACGACATTCTTGTCATAAAAGATGGTAATACTTTAGGGTGGGACATAAGACAAGTTGGATAGCCAGGAACTCAAGGTATAGGCACAACACAAACAAGTTTGTGTTGGAAAGAAGGTAAGGAAGTAGTCGATGACAACACAATTTACTAAGGGACAAGGATGGTATTTCCCATTAAGAATTCAATAGTTATCTTGGAAGAGCATCAAAATGGTGATGATGATCATGACACAGTTGTGAAGAGAATTCATGAAGATGTGATCAATCGGCGATGACATCAAGTCAAAGGAACGATGAAGCGAAAGGTTATTGGAACCACGAGTACGACACAAACTCGAAATCAAGCTTGCTGTTCAAGGTGAAATGATATGACAAGGAAAATCAACGTAAGCTTAGCTCATCGTCGAAAGTGGTGCTCCGAGAATAAGGACCAGGTAGCACCGTTAATATCATCACGGTAATGATATATCCAAACAGGCTATGAGTGGCGTGATCGGGTACAAACTCTTACGCAAGGAAGATTACTAAGAGTTGTTGAACCGCAGTGCGGACTCGGTTCAGTTATCGGTGTCTTCGAGTGTTTAATAACTCGGAGCCCGTGCAAAATTGGTATCAGTGAGAATGTAGTACTTGATGAAGAACTCGTAAGAAGTTATGCAGTTCCATTATAATCTCGAGATACCAGGAGTAAATACTCGACGATAGATCAAAGTGGAGGTTGGACTAGGGGATTGCTCTACAGAAGACAAGTACTTTACTTGTCCGAGAAAAGGAATCAAAGAAGAACGATCATGGTCGGAACCACGGTTGCAAATGACCAAACATAGATACAAGATGAACTTACAACAAAGGGGGCAATTATTTTATGAGAAGCTTCCATGATAAGATCTACATCGTGTCCATGGGCATGAACACAAAGTTCAAGGTCGACTCCCACTTATTCAATGTACAACCTTACAATAACTTCTCGCTCCTATTAAAAATGAATTGATTGTGGAAACCTACCTGGTGAATTACCAGAGGAGTATGACCCATGAAAACTTTTGGGGTCACACAAATTAAGGAAGGTATATGTTCAACCCATCGGGGCATCTTAGAAACATATACCACAAGCTTCAATAGTAAATAACACAAGCTCGATAGTAGAGCATGGGTGACAAAACGAGAGGATACAATTTACCGAAGGCATTATGTATCAGGGAAAGAACTTCTCGAGGTTTTGTATACGAAGGATACTATCGGATGATATTTCAACAAAGGATCCAACGGTCCATAGCGAAGCTGATGTGAGTATTGGCACACAACCAAAGGAAGAAACAATGCGAAGGCATTGGATTATAGAAGCAACTGGCTAATTCAAAGCTCTATGCAAAGGAATTATGATTTCAAATTCAAGGGATCAGAAACAAACGCTCTGATTAAGGATGGATAATTTGAATAGACTTAGTGGTATAATCGACGGCAATTTAATTGGTTGAGAACCAACTCATGTTCAAACTGACATTGAGCCGGAAGGATGAATTCTAGGATTCGACTGAGGAATGCGAGCATCCTCAACATATTGAATCAACAGACTTAAAATGATAAAGTCAAAGGATGCCAATAGGATTACGAGACTTATGGGATTAACCATAAAAGCAAGCATGAATTTCAAGAGCAATAGGCTGCTCAGGATTTTTGGAAGATCGAATGGTATTTCGAAGTCTTTTGCAAAACACTTGATCAGTGGGGTTGAGCGGATACTCGGTAAGTGCGAGGGATTATCCGTAGGGGGTATTCATGTGGCAAGAACTGCAAGGCAGTAGGCGGAAAGTATTCTTGGAACAATAGAGAGAATTTCGGGGTATCTTGTAATAACAAGATCAACAGGATTGAAAGGAAAAGTGCATGTAGTTATCCATAATAATATAACAGTGGTAGGGAATAGCAACAAGCGGTGAGCATAAAGTCTTGAGAGAACATCGAAGAGTATCTTCGGAATCCTTCGGTGCACCAAGCAATCATCTGGAGTGAGGGGCTCTCCGGGAGGAAGTAATTACGAGAACCTAGAGTTAGCGTTGGTAAAATCATTTAACCCGAATAGAAGAGAGATCATAATCCTGGAGTATAGATGAGGAATAAAATATCTTAATACCACCCAATTGGCGACATGGGCCCATGGGCCGCACAACCAAGTTAGTAAAACAATTTTCATCGACTAGACTCAACTTTCGCCAAGGAGTTGGAAAGGGGGATTCCTACAGGCAGTCGGCTCTGATACCAACTTGTGACGCCCTCGATTCAATCTAGTGCGTAGCAGCGGTCCTCAAACCATAAGGTATCGTGCTCATCCTCGAAAATCCCTTTGCTTTTCCTTGCTCATCTTCTCCTTAATAGAAGCAACTTATACGTCCTTTGAGCTTCTCGATTTTGTCCATCAAAGTAGATTGAATCTCCAACGCTGCTACATAGCCTCATGAACTATTTCCAAACATAGCTCCCGAATTTCCTCGGCTAATTCTTTTGGTAAACCTACGGTCATTAGGATGTTAACATGACTCTTCGGCTCCAGCGATACGCTACCACGTTAGCCTTTCCGGGGTGGTAATGCAATCTCATATCATAATCCTTGATGAGCTCCAACCATCTCCTCTGCACGAGATTGCTCATACGTGAAGATGTACTTCAAACTCTTGTGATCCGTATACACCTCACAATGATTTCCAATAAGAAATATCTCCATGTTTTCAATGCATGCACTCGACTGCTAACTCCAAATCGTGGCATAGTTTAATTCGTGAGGTTTGGTTTGGCCAGTGAAATCTGAAACAACTCTTCCCTCCTGCATAAGCCTTTGCTCCAAGTCCTCGGCGTGAAGCGTCACAATAAACTTCGTAATCCTTGCTTTGATGCAGGAGGATTAATCTTGGTGAGGTAACCAGCGCTTCTTCAACTCTTGAAAGCTAGCCTCACAATCCTCGGTCCAAATAAACTTGAATCCTTCTTTAATAATTCTGTCATGGGCTTCGATCCTCGAAATTCTCAATGAATCTCATTGTATCCTGCGAGTCCAAGAAACTCTGGATCTCTCAACTGTTGTTGGTGCTTCCCGTTGTCACCGTGGCAACTTTAGTGGGGTCTCTGCTATACCTTCTCCGGATATAACATCAGAAATCAACTTCCTTCAACAAAACTCACTTGCTGAACTTGGCATACAAGATGTTCTCTGAGCTTCTCGGTACCAAGCATAAATGCTCATTATGTTCTTCTTCATTCTTTGAGTAGACCAAGATAGTGATGAATACCACGACGAACTTATCCAAAAACTCCATAAACACCTTGTTCATCATGTTCATAAAATAAGTTTGGAGGCGTTAGTGGGACCAAATGACATAACGGTATACTCATACAACCCGTGCACAGTGGTAAAAGCCGTCTTGGGTATATCCTGCTCCGAATCTTCAAGCGATGGTATCACGATGCATAAATCGATCTTAGAAAATACCTTAGCTCCTTGCAATTGGTCTAATAAATCGTTGATCATCGACAGCGGGTATTGTTCTTAATGGTCACTTCATTCAATCCTTGATAATCAACAACCATTCTTAAAGATCCATCCTTCTTCTCCACTAGAATCTTGGTGATCCCCAAAGGCGAAGAACTTGGTAGAATAAAACCTTTATCGATAGCATATGTCTGCTAATTTCCTCCAAATCTTGAGCTGGCATCTACTCGGTCTCTTACGTATCGGCGATGCTGGCGATGTTCAATCAGAAATTCAATGTCTCTGTCGGCGGCATGCACAGCAACTCTTAAGGAAACAATAGGGTAATCCCTTACTTGGTTCTTCCTCTGCACAACTCACAGTAAGAATTTACATATGCTCTCCTCGGCTCATCTTAGTGATACAAACGATTCTCCTTCATACGGGGTGGTAAGCAAAATCAACTTCTTGGCGCAATCAATATTCCCTCCGTACTTTGATAACCAATCCATTCCTAATACATCCAATCCTTGGGATTCCAAAACTATTAGGTCGAGGAAATACATAGTTTCC
The DNA here is from genome assembly GCA_021605205.1 of Aegilops longissima. Classification (NCBI taxonomy): domain Eukaryota; kingdom Viridiplantae; phylum Streptophyta; class Magnoliopsida; order Poales; family Poaceae; genus Aegilops; species Aegilops longissima. The sequence continues at coordinate 71,354 of JAHIAM010005316.1, forward strand.
AATCCTAATAGATCGATACCATATACTTGCCATATATTCTGCTCCGGGTGAGGTTACTAGCATGGGTGACCTAAGGGCTTGGGTTGGTAATTTATACTTATCCACAAATCCCTTGATATGTATGAATGCGATGCACCGGTATCAAAAAGAACAAGCTACGATAAATGTCTTAACCAAAAACTTACCTACTGCGTCGGCTGAGCTTCAACCTCCTCCACGGTAGCGTGGTTTACTTATCCCCTTTGAAAGGGTTCGGCTTCACGAGCTTCCATTGCAGTTACCATTTTGGCTTACGGACAATCATTTGCATAATGCCGGTTTCGGCACTTAAAACAAGTGATATGGCTCGAGGTCTACCTTGGATGGTGTTGGCGGGTTGGTGCGGTTTTGTCCATTGCTTCCTCCATTCGTTTCATTCTTGGTGCCATTATGGTTGTCTGAGCTACCTCCGTGAGTATGCTGAAATTGTCCTCGGCTTGGGGTAAAGTGAAGTTTTATGGAGCTCTGAGTTATACTTCCCTGTCATACTTTCTCTTGTGATTGTCAATCATACCTTCCTTCAATCATAAGAGCATGGTCTACTAGCTCTGGTAGTTATTGAGTGGCTACCATCAATTGCATGCTCACTCATCGTTCGTCCTTCTAGAAACTTCTCCCTTAGCTGCGTCAGCGCTAGCGTCATCACAGGGGCATAACGTTCTAGTTTACTAAGTCATCCACATCTTGTGGCCATCCGTCCTCCTTGGCGCAAGTTCGAAACTCACTTCTTCATGGCCATAGCTCCTCTTTGAAACATGGGCGTCTGAGCTTCTTTGGCGATCCCATGTGGCAGTGTGTCTGGGAAGTAGTGGCATTAAATTCTCCCCCACCATGCTTGCGGGTC